>JBCFYV010003410.1:0-28164 GCA_039000515.1 Timema cristinae
CTTTCCTTTTAAAAAACCCAAAATTTTCCAGGTGCCTTCCTTGAAAGCAAAACAATTTTTTTTTTCATAAATAATTGCCCTCAATTTAAATTCCCCCTTTCCCCTTTTTTTGGGTTGTCCACCCTTTCTTAATTTTAATTCTATTTGGGTCTTAAAATTCACCCTCCAAACATGTTTTGTTAGGTTGATAATTTAACTTTAAATGGGTTCTTTTTATAAAATGATATAAGTTTTTAAGTTACAGACCTAGATTTGTTTTTTATTGGCCTACTATTTGGGTGTTGTAAATTTTCTAAGATATAACTTCATGATTTAAAAAACCCTGTCAAAAAATAATACATTAACTTATATTAAATACAATAATCGACAACTATGGTATTTATTATTTTAAATTTTTTTTATCATTAGTTTTTAAAAAATTAAACTAATGTTTTTTTTTATTTTTAATTTTTTTAAGTTTAAAAAAACATTATAAAGTTTTTTTAAATTAAATATTGGTCATAATTTTAATTTTTTTTAAAAAAAGGGTCAGATTTTGATGTACCAAAAAAAATTCTAAAATTTTTTTGGGTGTAATATTTTATTTAAGCTGACTTTATTTAAAATTTTGATTTTATTTACAAAATTTTTACAAATTTTAATAAATTTAATCAGTTTTTATAGAAAAAAATTTAATTTTTTTAAAGGAATAAATTAAAAAAATTCCATCCCTAAAATACGCGTAAAACATATTTATAGCTTTTATTGCTGCAAAATATGGGCCCCCATATTATTAAATCACCCATATTTTTCACGAAATTTTAAATACTGCCCAAAACTTATTCAATTTTAAAAGGGTGGGGTTTTTAATCTGCGGGGACCTTCTTTAAAAATACCCTCTATATCTTTACCCAAATATTCAAAGTTATAATACGTTTTTTAAAAATCTTGAAAGGTACAGCCCGAAGGGTGCTAAAAAAAAAAATAATCTTGAAATTAACATACTAAAAAAAATCTCTTTCAATCTAAAAAGCCTTTTAAGTTATTGCATGGGTAAGCATTATTCAGTGGGGCAGGTAAATTAAGCCTTATTATAAAATTCCCTTTGAGAAAACAAAACTTAACTGCAGGTACTAAATTCGGACAATTAATATTTATTTTTAGAACAACTTATTACAACTTGTCGGGGTTAAACCCATAGTACTAACACTAATGTTTTAAAGGAGAAAAAGGCGAATTTATGGGAAGGACAAGTAAATTCGTGGGGCAAGGGGGAAAACATTTGGGAAAAACCCAACATTGTAATTAAAACCTGGTTTCGAATTCCGATATCCCCATCATTGCCAAACAAAACCCCCAATATCACGCGAGGGAACTCAGGTTTTATAAAAAAAGTTTTACTTCGCCTCACCTGCAATGTTCCAAAATTTACTCCTCTCGCTATGAGTAGGTAAAAGGGCGACTTTGTTCATCGATAATTTTTCATATTTGACGATGAGAATGTAAATGATTTTTAAATGACTAGTCGTGTGTAGTTTTAATTTTCAATGACATGTCAATGCCCACCATAAACAATAATGCCGTATAGCTAGGGTCTAACAAAATATTGTATCAGTACCACGGATAAGACGTTTTTCAAATTTTAAATAAATTTTATTTTGTTGAGCATTAACCATCACTACTTCCATGTTTTTTTTTTTGGAAAACCTATTATAGACATGTGGGACTTGACTTAAGATTAAGGGACGTATTTAAATATTTTATAGACGTAAAAGGGGACATCTTTGAATTAATATTTAATGATGTAGCGGGAGAAATGTGCGAACGACAGTGGAAAAAAAAAAAAAATGAATTAAATAAAATTATAATTTTATGTGTTGATAAAAAAGTCTCAACGTACAAGAAATTATTTGCTAGTCTTCAATCCAAAAGTGGGGTTAAAGAAACTTGTTCATTGCGATCACCCGGATAGAGAAGAAAATAAACAACCCAACTCAATTCATTTGGTTTGGGTATGTTTAACAAGACCCCAAATTTTAGATATCTTATTAAATGGGAGTGACATTTTCATTATATATGTAACTAACAATTCTCTCTCTTCTTTTTTATGACTAAAAAAACAATTAAACAGGGGGGAAAACGCAAAATATGTGGTAAACACAATGTGTAAAAAAAAAAAATTTAAATTTAAATAAATTTATAATTTTAGATAAATAAATCTCAACTACAATGTTTATTTCTACTTCAATCAAAAAAAGGGGTTTGAAAGAAACTTGTTTCATTGCGCATCACCCGATAGAGAAGTAATATACGAACCCAAACACATTTTCATTTTTTGGGTTGTTTACAACGACACCAAATTTAGATATCTATGTAAAGTGATGACATTTCTGTATATAGGTAAATAACAATTTCTACTCATTCTGTTTATGAAAAAAAATTATCAATTAAACAGGGGAAAAATTTCCCCTCCAATGTTCGATTCACTGTAAAGCAAACTAAAAAAAAGCTTTTTTTTTGCACGCATTGAAAACTCCATTTTCAAACTTTCAAACGGTTTTTTTTTTTAAAATGAGGACTAATTCGCTTTAAAACGGCCAAAATCATTTCTTTCAAAAATTGAATTTGAAGGTGAACAGACCAGCCCATCTTAAACACATATGAAGGTAAGCTACATTTTTATTTAATATACAATTAGAAGGAAAAACTTTTTTTATTTTTAAATACATTTGAGAAAATCACCTCTTTTGTAATCAGTTTTTAAATGTTTAGTTTAAAAAATTTTTTAAAAACAATTGAAATAAATAGACATTTCATTTATAAAATTTATTTTGAATACATTTTACAAAAATAACAGAAAAAACCTGATTAAATCATTTTAATATCTAAAATGTTTTTTTAAATACAATAATCAATAAAAGTTTTTGTGAAAATCCACCTCGAATTTATATTAAATGTTTAGTTTAATGAATAAAAATCAAACTAAAAAAATGAAATAAATATATATTTTGCAGAAAATTTTTATGGGCTATAAAAACTTTATATTGAAAATACATTTTTTATAAAAAATATAACAACAAGGATGCTTTATTAAAATTTATTTTTATTTTCAATTCATAGATATGTTATACTGATACAAAAAATTTGGGCCTAAAGTTTAGTTAAAATGATTTTAAAAAAAAAACTAGTTTTGTAAACATTTTATTAATTTATTTTTTTAGAATAAAATCAATAACAATTTATAACACACAAGGATTATTTATTAAACAACATACATGATTAAAATTTATTATAATTTCTATTTCATAATTGGGGATTTTTAATCAATTTTTTATACACTGTTATATGCAAAAATTAATAAAAAAAAATTAAGAGAAATAAAAAGTACCATGCACGTTAAAATTATTTAATTTTTAATTTCAAGAAAGTAAAACGATAAAAAAAATATCCATATTAAAAATAAAGAAAACATATTTTTTAATGTTTTAATTTCTAATTTTTCATAAATCGTTATAGGATACGTAAAAATCATCAAAAAAGTAAAAAGTAAAATATATTTAAAAACTATATTTTTTAAACATTTTATTACTTTTTTTTTTTTAGAAACAATCATATAAAAATTTATAACTACACAGAATTATTTTATAAACAACAACAGATTAAAATTTTTAAAATTTCTGTTTTTCATGATAGTAGGACTTTTGAATCATTTAAATTTAAAACACTTTATAACACAAATATTAAATAAAAGGGGGGAAAAATACAAGTACCAACACTTTAAAATTTTATTTTAATTTTAATTTCATAGATATTTTTATACGAAAAAAAAATTAGTCTGATATAAATCAAAAAACATACTATTTAATGTTTTAATTTTTAATTTTCATAAATCTTTTATAGTGAACGTAAAAATCAGGAAAAAATGTAAGTATAATGAATTATAAATAGACTAAAATTTAAACATGATTATACTTTATTTTAAAATTTAAATCATTTTACCAAAAAGATTAAAACTATTAACCGGGGGGAACAATATTAAAGCTTGATAGAATTGTCATCTTCAATTCCCCTTTATAAATAAAAAAAACTTGATTTATTAACAAGGTCAATATAACCAAAAGAAAAATTTTTGGGAAAAATTTTTTGGTAAAAAAAAACTAGGGTATTATCATTTAAATAGTTTTTACATAAATAGCCCTCCCGAACCTAGCGTTTTTCTCAAAAGATATAATGTCAATTTTGAAATTTCTCCGCTAAACTTCTCAGAAAAAATATATTAAATGTCGTTTTGGCTGATTGAAGCCTCAAAAATTTTGTCCATACCTTGAAAAAAAATTAAAAATCATTTATAGAAATAATAATAATAAGACAGAAAATTTAATAAATAAAAAAATAAAAATTACCTTATTTACCGGGTATTTTTTTTTCGCACTCAGATCACCCTCCAGCTTGTAGGTTGGGCTCAGAAGTGAGGGGAGAAAAAGTCTAAACGTGTCTTCCCAAAAGGGAGGGACCTAAGTGTTTTCGATACCAGCCCTTTAAAAATTTTACAATAACGTTTTGACCCACAACAGGCGATGACTTTTAAAGTGAGAAAAGCATTCAGAACTACAATATGTATATACTTTTCGAGCAGACTCTTTAGATCTCAATACACACGTGTTTTTAAAACAATCAGTTTTCCACTCTACCATCTATCTCCGTCAGAGTTTCCCCAAAAAATTGATATACACCAATAAGTGATATAAAATGATTTTTCCCGCATTTCAAAACCCCTCTCTTGTCCGTCTATCGAAAAAAACTCCCTGTAAAAAGATTTTTAGTTTGACGGCGACTTTAAATGACCGAAGGTGCTTTTTAAACCGTGTCCATCGACTCCATTTTAAAAATTCATTCCTTTAAATACACCCCGTTTTTATCCTAAAATTTCATTTCCAAGGTAACATCAACTCTAATTAAGATTCAATTTTAAAATTCCCCTACCATCGATCAGATTAAAAAAATAAAGGGCAAAGCGTGCACCTTTCAAATTAAATTTCAGGTCGCTTGTGAATGCCCACAATTGACGGAGGGTTGGGAAAGGTCAACCACAATTTGACGAAGGGGTTTCGGGTAAACACATTGAGGTGGAGGACTTAAAAGGATGTAATTAGATAATAATGTAAAATCTTCATCATGGCGTTTTTTCATCAGCGTAAATTTTTCAGGACCAATTATAACAGTTTAAAAAGATATAAAATTTTTTTAAACAGATTAGAGACATGCGAAGCTTTGACTTTCCGCATAAGAATCAAACCCAGGCTGTTATTATTTTAAAAAATTGTGGAAAAATCAATGGAAAAAACATAGAACAGAGAGTTATTTTACTAATTCTATTATTTGGGAAAGGACAACGGGAAAAAAAGGCAAAAAAATTTTTAAAAAAACGGTACATATAGAAAAAAAAAATTTTTTTCGTGAAAAAAAGGAAAATTACTGCGCACAGTTTGAAAACCTGCGTCATATTGTATCGGGGGAGTTTTTTCACGCGGGGCGGCAAAAAACAAAAAAAAAGATAAGGCAAGGGAAAATTGGGGAGAATGTTAAAAAGTAATCAAAACAGTATATGTAATTGAATTTTGGTTATTGATTATTAATAAAAATACAATTTACAATTTTTTTTGTTTTACATAGTAATATAATGTAATTTTATTTTAAAATATTGTCTGGCTTACAATTGTTCCACAGAAGGGGATTTTTTTAGTAAAAGGGAACGTTTGGGCTGATTACAACTGTTCTAGGGGGTGATTGAATAAACCCTTGTGGAGGTTTGGGAGGTTTATAATTACCCCAAGCTTAAAATAAAATACCTCGATTCAAAACCACAAAAACCATTATTAAACAAAAAAATTTTAATTTATCTTCATTGGAAAACACATTTCTTACTACATTAAATAGGATAGCGTTCCTGGACCATATTAAAAGCCCCTCAATGCCTAAAGGTCAACCAAAAACGAAGAGGGGAAAACACATTGAGTTGGGGGGCCTAAAAAAAGGAGAATTTAACTATACCTTGGATCATTTCATCGCCATTTTGTCGGCTAAAACAAGTTGTCACTTTTAAAAACTAAAAATCTCTTTTTTTTTGGCAAAAGAAAGATAAATTTTTTACATTTTTCCAAATATCGTAGTTTTTCTTTTATTATTTAAACTAATATTTTATTTTTTCTTATACTTATTGTTTTTAATTAAATATTTTTTTAAACTAATATTTATATTTTTTCTATATTTATCGTTTATTTTTTAAATATTTTTTATGTGGTTTCTTTTTTCTAAAATTTATTATTATTTAAACAAAAATTTTATTTTTTTTTTTTTTTTTTGGTCTAACAAACAAACATTTAAAACTGGCGAAATCAGCGCCCTGCTAACCCCCTACTTCAGACATTAACAGACACGCAACACATTTTTGACTATGCGGAGGGTTTACAAACACTGATGACTCATTTCCCATAAAGAAAAGACAGACGATCGTAAAAAAAAGTTAAACACCCTTGGGCAGGGTATTTTAGTTAGTTTTCAAGCCTATGATTAGAACATGAGTCCACCCTTTATCTAAAAACAGTTTTTCAAACCATTCAACTTGTTAGGGGTCGGCCCCTTACGATTTAATTGGACTCACATCACAAACACGGAGAATAACCCAAAAAACCGGGTCGGTTTTAAACCGTAGATGTGAAAAATTTAAAGTGAATACTTTTATGAATACTTTACAAAAGCTTAAATAATGCCAAATTTGGTATAGCCGATGTGTTTGAGGATTAAATTGAATCATATCAAAATGATGATGGGCAACGGAAGCATTAAAAAGAAGATGCCTTCCAAACGATTACTGAGTCACCAAAAACGAGCATAAAATTGTTAAATATTGACGAATTTTTTGGCTACGCTATAGTAAAGCGATACCCAAATCACAATGTATTAATTAAAAATCGTTTTTAAAGGGGTGGAAAAAACAATGCTGTAGATGATCTTCTCGCAAAAGCGCGTGTAGTTTAACCGAGGGGGGGGGCGCGAACACTCAAAAAATTTCCCAACGTTATTTGGGACGAATATAAATTTACCGGTTAAAAAACCCCATCGACCCAACGTTGTGGATGGGGGTTTCGCTTCTGAGGAACAAAAATCTACTGACGATGACGCACACATATTTAAACGTAATAACAATATGGGGGCGCCTTTTTCCTTCGGTAATTCTCGACGGAGAAAACCCGGGTTTTAAAAAGGTTGCGAGACTTTCATTAAGAAACTTCCCCAAAATGTATGTCCAAACCTCCGGTTTTAGA
The DNA here is from genome assembly GCA_039000515.1 of Timema cristinae. NCBI lineage: Eukaryota > Metazoa > Arthropoda > Insecta > Phasmatodea > Timematidae > Timema > Timema cristinae. The sequence continues at coordinate 7,305 of JBCFYV010003410.1, forward strand.
AAGCGAAAAAATGTGTTTTTGAATAAAAGTAACAAAAATATTTGGGTCTGCCGCTTGTTTCACTAGCCATAAATTGAAAAAATTTTTAGAAAGAAAACAGTTTGTGATTTAAAGACGGGTAGTATACCTGTGATAAAACAAAGGGGAGTAACACGAATGTTTTAAATCATACTGCGCAACGGCAAACAGAATAAAAAAAATCCGCATCGTTGTTAAGAGTTTTTTGAGTAGGAAGCGCTCGATGAAATTACCTAATGGATTTTATATTTCGAGACTACAAAAAAACGGCTATAACCGATGATTGTTTTTTACACAACCAAATTTTTTCATGCCAGCACTATTTTTAAAAGTTTTTTAACGTAATAGGACAGGATTGTAGCAAGCGGAAAACGATCTCTTTTCTTTTGGAAAACCGTAACGGCTTATCGACTACCTAGACAACCGAGCCTTTTTGAAAATAAAATTGTTTGCGTTGCGCTAAGGGGAAGGGTTTGGGATACATATTTTTCCTGAATAATTTCTTCACAAAAAAACTACCCCCAAAAATTTATTGGGGACGGAACAAAAATACTCTGCATGACAATGCCCACATAAAATTTTTAAAGACAGCCTATTTTTTCCCCCCCAGCCACTGAGAAGATCCCGAAAGCGTTTGGGACAACTGAAAAAAAAGGACACTACCCCTATTTTTTTTAAAAAAAGAAAAGAATTTTAAAATTTATATCGGTGAAATGCCCGTCCCAAATGTTTGGTGCGATTATAAAAAAAAAAAAGGATGAGCGAAATGACTTTAGGTGGCACGCTACAAACCCCCCTGCGGCAGGGGTATATATTTAATAATAAGCAGGCTGGAGCCTATTGTTGGATGACGTAAATAAAATTTCCAAGGTTTGTCGACTTTTCGTCATTTTTTTCAAAATTTAAAGGCGCGACAGACTTTTAAAAATCATCACAATCTCGCAGCGTAAATAGATTATTTAAAAAACTTTTCTTGCCCCCGATACGATAGCCATCCTCCCCAAAGGGGGGTTACAGGGCGGGACACGTCATAAAAAGCCAAAAATTTGGTTAGTCTATCTGGAGAAAACCGCCCCATATTGGGCACCCTTAAAGGGACGCGAGAAAGAGATTTTGGGCGGGAAAGTGGACGGCTACTGTGACGCGACGAAGAGATTTTGAGTTGAGGGATGCTTTTTCCACGGGTGTACATGTTTTTCGAACCGGGACGTGACTTAACGGGGACAAAGAGACTCTCCCCCGACGATACGAGTGCCTCTTTGAAGACGACATTTAACCCGCAGGTACACTTTACAACATGAAAAGTGTATTTTTGACAAAAACTGACTGAAGACCCACAACTAATATAAGCTAAACAATCCCCCTAGATTCAAACTGCCCCACCAACCACGTGACGCACTGTACGGTGGACGGTGTGAATCTATACACACACTACAAGACTAACCCCGACGAAAAAATACATCTTATGTCTGCATTTTTTATCCTTGGGGGTTGCAAATTTTTAAAATTTTCCTGTGGCACCCTATAAATATTTTTTGTCGCCGACATTGCCCCTCGACGTGGTAGACCGAAGGGGCAAATTTAAAATCACTATTTTCCTCAAAAATTTGTTTCACCCCCGACTCCCCTACAAGAACAACAAAATTTAATGTTTTGTTTGCCCTCTTGCGCAAACGAATAAACCCAAGGGTTTTGTTTACACAGGACTCTGACAGGATATTCAGGCACAGGGAAAGTGGACGAGGTTCGTCTAGCGCTAGAAATGGGCTACACAATGGTTAGAGAAAACAATTTTTGGGGGAATATAAAATTCCCCATTCGATCCCCAACCAAGAAGGGGGGCTGTTTTTTAGGAAAATTTTAAAAATTCCTCAGATCAAACAGGAGGGGTCTGATACCCGGATGGGTGAAAAACCCGACGCAGACAAAGACAATTACTTAGCGGTATTTTAAAACAAGGGAAAGTGCTGGGGTAAAAACGAATTTTTAAAATCCAGGAAAACGCGCCCGCCAAATTTTGGTTTAAACCTTTCTGGGGGGATTTGCATTGAACGAGAACAAAACCAGACCACAATTTGAACAACCCCAAAAACTTTTTTTTCCCTACTCCCAGCCCGGGGACAGAGGTTCGCAACATTATTTTCCCCAAGACGAGTTGCTTACGTCTCGTGACATACCGAGAAGCCGTCTCCCCCCTGGATAGGTCAAAGGCCTATAGCGGCGTATGTACCCCGGTGCCCTTTTGAAAATTTTTTTTTTTTTAAAAACCCGCACTTGGGGCCTCTTGTTTACTGTGACACAGACTCTATTATAAGTGTGATAAGACCCCAGACACGTACACGTACCGACCGGCGACAAGTTGGGCGACATGACAAACGAGCTGACCCCTACTCGAAGCGCCTACATTACAGAGTTTGTTCCGGCGACCCAAAAATTATTCTTACAATGTGTTTGTCCCCCGAACGAACGATTCAGTCCGTCACAAAAGTCAGGGTATTACACAAACTAGAAAACACAAAGATTGTAAACTTTACAAATATTTAAAAAATGATTTTGAAAGACAGGACCCCCCTACACGTACTAACCCCGAAAAATTAAAAGAAAAAAGGGGCCATCGTCGTCTCCCATTGGAGAAAAAATTAAATATTGTATTCACTAAACGAAAGGGGAATTTAATAACAACACTCCGTACCCACGGTATAGTTGATGCAAACCCGCGCTTTATGAAAAAATACATGACAAAATATATAACATTGCTTCTCTCTCTCTCTCCTGATTTTTGTGTCATCCTTATAAAGTTCAAAAAGTTAAATAGAAACGCCCTACACCAGTTAGAGCCACCACACATCTGCAGGTCTAGCTTGAAAAAAGTCCCAAATTTCAGTATACAGCCCCCGTGCAGGCGTTTAGTTAAGATAAATATAACATTAAATTAACCGGGGGGGAAAGAGTAGAAATCTCCCCGATCTGTCTGGCTCTTCACCACGGCATAGATGTTTTGGCCGGGGGTTTTAAACGAAGACTATCGTGGAATATTTGCGTATTACTCATTAATCACGGCGACACTGTTTTCACAATTTAAAAGGGGGGATAAAATGCTCAAATGTATGCGTAAAATTGATTACCCTAGAGTTGAACACACTGATTTCCCATAACACTCAGGGGGGGGGAGGGTTTTGGGTCGAGTGACATCCCCATAAAAGATCGTTCCGGGGGAATTGTAATTTATAAATGGGTCAAAACAAAGCGTCCATCCCCGCGTACTCGGGGAACAGGATTTGTGTCTGATGTCTGCCGGGGTTGAATAGTTACCTATAGAATTTATTAAAAATACGCGTGTAAGATATAAACGCGCCGAACTTCTCCCCCCTCTGGGAACACGAATTAAAGATTTTAAATATGTTTTGGGAACTTTTTAAATAGGGGGTAACGCGATTTATGTCCCCGTCTATAAAAAAAAAAAATGTCAACAAATTTTGACTTTGTCGTAACGACCGTATATTTATTACGTGACTGTTTTTTTTTTCATTGGGGCTCTGGACACTGACTGTTAATTGGTTGTTTTTTTACTGTTTTAATTTGGGTTTTTTTTTTTTTACATTTTGGGTCAAAATCGACAACCCTGACCAATTAATTGTAGATTTTCAGGGTTTAAAGATAATGCAATAAGTTTTAATAAAAGAATGTAGAAAAAATTTTTTGGGGAAAGGGTGTACATCACTAAACATTTAAGTCGCCATATTCCCCTTTTTAAAAAAACCGCGGGATATTAAAAAACAATTGATTGGCTCACAAAATCACACGGTCTGCATGGGCGACTTTATATGAAAGCCGCAATTTAATATAAATTTTAAAAATGGTCACTCTCAACTCGACATAATTTTTTAAAGGGGAGGGAAAAAAAATTTTTTAATGGAAATTGGAATAAAAACAACTTTTATTGTATGATAACTTGGGGGGGCCCCCTCCCCGAAGGGTAGGTCCATAATAATTTTGATAAATGTTTCGTCATAAATAAAAAAATTAAAATTCAATTTGTATTTTCGAACGTAAAATTTCTTAAATTTTTTGTTTCCCCAACTACTATAAATTTGAAATCGTAATTTTATTTTTTAGTTTTATCCAACCCCAAAGGGTGCCATCGATGTCTGTGTTTTTACACCCCTTTTACACTATATTACGGGGACCGTCCCCAATTGCGGAAAACTACTTTTGTAAAAATTTTTTGTTTAAATTAAAACAGGGGTTGCATGTGGGTAAAATTTTATAGAATTCTTGGTGTTTTTTGTGAGAACAATTCACCCTCGCGAATCTATCACGTCACACTAACAAAGTGTACCGGGCAATTTTAATTTTAAGGCCGGGGGGACCCAACTCATCGTCTGGACGATTTAAAGCGAGGTTTTTTTCTAAAAAAATGAAACTTTCACCAAGGGCATCAACATAGAAAACCCATCGGTTACTGATCACACAAAATCTTTTTTCCCCAGGGGGGTTTAATCTCGTCATCTCGCTTAACGCAAAATACATTGTTTTTTTAAAAAAAACCCCCCCTGATCAAAAACAATAAACATCGGCTAAAAAGTTTACCTATAATCCGTCCGAAATACAAAGAACATAGGAAACAACCCCAATCCCCTCAAGGGGATTTACTCTTTGATCGAGTCAAACGCGGGTGAACGCCTGCGCTCCAAAAAGGGCATATTTTACACCTTTGCAAAGTGTTTTACCCCCAGACTCAATGAAACTAGTCGAAAAATAGACACGTACTGTCTTTTGAAAACGGCCCCCTAAATTGCGCAAAGCTATTTTAAAGCGTCGACCCCGGATGTTATAACAAACCCCCGGCAATGTGCTCTAAACACATTTAAAAAATAATATTAAAAAAATAAAAGAGATAAGGGAAAATTAATAAAGTTAAAAAAATTTTTGTAAATTGGCTACAGCGGTGTTTTTGTTGAAGAAAAAAGAAATAAGTCGTTCAATCGGGCGGCTTCTTGGGATCATACTACCCCTATTCTTTCAGCTCTCGTAGGCCGTTTGGGTTAAAAAAAGTCACAAAATTAAACAGATCTTTTAGTCCCGCCAGAACTATTTCACAATAAACGCGATGACAAGCCCCCACGATTTTTTACAGATGAAAAAAACCCCGAAATCTGGAAAAAAAATGGACATTTTCAAAATGGCATTTAGAAAACATCAGCAGCGTTTTTTAACAAACAGGAAAGAGCGAAACAACCAATTAAAAAAACCCCTCGTGGCCCCAAAACTAAAAAAAACGAACCCGTTACCTTGCACGACGAAAAAGAAAACGAACTAGGGGCAGCCGGGTTTTTCCCCCCCTCGAATTTTTTTCAGACGGACCAATATCAAAGCACCATTAGTTTTTAGACCGCCAAGAAGAGGGGGGTGGGGGGAAGGTGAGTTTATTTTTTACCTAGATCAGAATCTGATAAATTAAACAGGTTTTTACCAATTATTTTTTAACATAGCGGGAAAATATTTTTCCCCTTACGTTCACCGAGGTGTCCCCTGACCCGTTTTGGAATTAAAAAGAGGGGGATACTTTTTTAAAAAAGGCAATTCGAGTTTACCAGCCATAACGATATATACCTGGGAAACACACTATAAGGGACCAAGACTTTTGGGATTGTTGACCAAAAGAAACGTAAAAAAATTTTAAAACAGAGGTGATTTAAAAAAAAATAAAAGACAACAAATGCCACGAGCGCCATTTGACAAAAAATTTGTCCCCCACCGAAAATAACGTCCAGCAGAGGGTTTAAATATAAAACAATCATTCTAAAAAGTTTCCCGCCAGACCCCCTGGAAAACACGAGATGAGCGCAACGTTAAAAAATTATATTACAATCCCCGCGACCTTCGGCTTTCCGAGCGCCACCAATCTTAAAAAGTATGTCGGTTGGGTAAAAAAAAGTAAAACAATGGTTACCCCGGGAGGGGTGCGTACACCTTTCCCCTGGTTTTAAAAAAAGGTTTCCCACGCCCTACAAATTCCAATATTACGATTTGGGGGGATTGACTATAATAGAGAGCTTTTCAAAGTACAAAAACCGGCGCAACTATTTCTAAACATTATGAGTATTTTCAAAGTAGCGTTCATACCGCTTAAAAAAAAATCGGGGGCAGACACACCGGGGTATAAAACAGATTTTTTTTAAAAAAGGACACGCCCCCCTTTTGATTCAGTCGGACAAGGTAGGAAATTTTAAATTTAAATTTAAACATTTTTGAAAAAAGAGGGCGTTCATTTTTATCATTTTTCATAATCCGGATAAAAAGGGGCCGTCGGGAGGTTTCAAAACGCACACTGAAAAACTAAATGTGAAATATTTCACCGCATTCAAAAACCCCACAAACTACTCGAGTGTTGGACAAGCTAGTTAAAATTATAACCTAGTGTTCATTTGACTATAGGAAAAGGCTCCGGTTTGGTCAAACCTATTCACGTACTAAATATTATTGCGCCCGCGAAAGCGGTGGGGTAAAATTAAATTGGGGAAAAAATTTTTTTCAAGGGGGGGCGATCAGTGCGCATAAGTAAAGAAAAAAGATTTTGACAAAAGGGTACGAGGCAAATTTTTTCACGAGAAATATTTGCAAGTTAAAGTAATTCCTAACTTCCCCCCAACCCCTTTATTCGTTACAGGTCTCCGCGGGGGGGCCCATTGAGGGGCATTTTTATAACAAAGAATATTCCGTGCGCCGCCTACAATTTTTTAATAGAAAAAATTACAGAGTAAGCGAATAAAAGGGGGATTCAACACATCTGGCAATGGAAAGGGGACGACGTCTTTCAAAGCTGGTACCTGCGCAACATAAACAAATATGGCAGTTTTATTAGCACTGCCGTCGGGTTCGAGCGCCGAAAAAATTTCAAATAATACACCTCTTACTAATACAAAATTGGCACGTCCATACGGCTAGAACCGACCGTGGGAGGTGGGGCTAGCTGAATTTTCCTATCCCGTGGGTTTTTAAACTCTGAAAAACATTTTTTCCAAAATAAAGAATTGACGGCAAACTGTAGTACCCAAGTGGGGGGTGTTTTTGTTTCCCCCAAAAAGATTTTACCTCCTTTTAAAGGGGTTTTTAAAAAAAATTTAAAATTCGATAAGGAAAAAAGGAATCTAGGTTTTTTAAAATCCAATTTCAATGGGACTTCTTCGCGATCAAACAATGTTGACGAATTAAAAAAAAAAAGGGGCAGGACTGCCGACAAGTCACCCCTAACTACCGTTTCAAAAACACAATTTCATTACGGTGGGGAAAAAAAAAATTTTAAAATAGAATTTTTCCCGTTCGTCTCTAGTGGGGACGGAACTTAATTACAACCTTCGAAAAAGACACCCAACCTAGAGCACTTTAAAAGCCCTTAAACACACAGGGGATTTAATAGCGGGATATTAAAAGGGGTTTTTTGCACCCAATCGAAACTTCCCCGGGTCTGGTTTTAATCGAAAAAGGAACCCTCTTTGTGTACACAGACTTATAGGAAACCGCATTCTAGGCGACTCTTATGTAAGATGGATTAGAACATACATTCCCCTCCCCCACCGCGCACACGTTTCTTTCCATATTTTATTTTCCCGTCGAGAAATTAATTTTTGACTCTATAAGCATAGGCTTTTACACAAATTTGGGGAACGAGTGAATTTTCAATCGGGTCCCGTGCCACCGCGTTTTAATTTTAGAGAGAGAAAAAATAGATAAATAATACGTACAAATAAATTTTACTTAGTCTTTAAAAATGGGGAAGAGAGAAAACTCGGTCCCGTCTACACGCCAGTTATAAAATGCAACGGGGGCGCGGTCTCGGGGCTTTTTGGGGTGGGTTAAACGATTTGCAAACCTTGTTTATGAGGGGGGCGAAGCGTGGGAAAAAAAGCTTACAAACAGGGTTCGCATAAATTTTGGGCCCAATACGACAAAGCGAACCCGGTCAAAAAAATCGGTGATATAGTTAAAAAGCGCGTCACCAGGCGTCGAGGACGTGTTAAAAAGGGTAAAAAAACGTAAAAGATTCTTCGAATGGGGGCCAGACCCAAGAGGGAAAAAGAGAGCTAAAAAAGAATTTTTCGATTAATTATGGAGTGTTTTAAAAAAGAACTCGACTTTCGACGAAAAATGCATTCAAACGGAATTAAAAATAATAAGTGGCAAAACAAAAACCCACCTTCCGTGGGGCAATGACCCCATTGGGGTTTTTTTTTTCCCCGGGACGGCGGTATTTTCGGGACCCATCTTCGATTAAATTAAACTTTGTATTCACTGGGAGGGGGACGGGACACCGTCGCAGGCGACAAAAAAACGCTCGTCAAAATTTTTAAATCATTTTTAGTCAAATCAATATCTCTTCCCAAAAAACACCTATTAAAAACCTCGACAGACAAAATAGCCTACAGGGCTTATTTTGAGACTTTAACTAATTACGGTAGAGACCCTCCGACACCCCCCCGGTGAAAGGGATGTGGTTTTTTGATACCCCCGCCCTAACGGTGAACCGCGCATCCACAGAGAAAAAGGGTTCGCCATGAATTTGACTTTTTAAAACATCCGGGCGACTTGTGGGGGCTTTTAAAGCCGACATTTTTAATATTCACATTTGCTGTGAAAAATGTATCTTGCGTGTTAAATTAATTGCAACAAAAAAGAGTTTTATCTGCTCACAACGCGGGCAATTAAACACCGACGTGCGGGTTGCGAATTTTAACGCCACCCTCTTTGTTAAACACGTGGGAAATGTCCCGACTATTTTACTCGCTATAGAAAAGACACTGTTACGAAAGCCCCCCAATACCACCTCAACGGGGGACGCAAGTCTTGACCGACCCAAAGGATCCAAGTCTTTGGGGTCTAAACAAAGTTTTTCAAGGGGGTTTTCCCTAAAATTGTTTTATTCACAATTGTCAAACATGCGTTTGTAGGCAGTTTTTAACCGAACCGTTTCAACTGGTTACAGAAACCTCGAAAGTTTTCGTCCTTATGAAATGGAAACCAAAACATTTGCCCATTTTTTATAAATTTTTTACAACTCGGCACCCACCCTCCCTATACACATTTTTTTCGGGATTGGGCATACACCATCAAAAAAAACGCCCTTTAATCACGCAGACATGTTCAATAAAGGTTACTTTATGTTGGCCCCTTTGACTACTCCCGCAGCCAGGAAGGACTCGCACACCACCTTCAACAGAGGGGAATGGAGATTTGATTACAGTTCAAGACAACCCTTACACCGCCATAACCTGTTTGTTTTACTTATAAGAGGGGACGGGTCGATTAATTTAAAGGGAGGGGAAAATTTAATTTAACACCATAATTCCATCAAATAGACACATCGGGCAAAATTCAAACTATAAAGGGGGCATTTCCTTTGGAAAATTACCTCAAAAATTTTTCTCGTCCCGCCTTTTTTTGTGGGCAATTAGACCCCCATAAAACCCCGGGTCCCATTGGGTGGTTTTAATTTTTCCAAAAATTGGGGGGTATTTTTGAACAACGCCAACACCGACTTAGCGATGCAATTCTTTAAAAAAACACTCGACACGATGGGTGTACAACCGCAAAGCTCCAACCATACCTCCGGTGTGTGCGGGCAGTAATGCTGTCTGTTGGGCCCCTGCCAAGGGCGCCGGGTGGACCCCGAGAATTCACAGACCTGTTTCAACCTCAACTTTTCAAGAACGACCCACTGGGCCCCACGCGTTCAAAACCGCTTTGGCCCCGCCAAGGGTACTGCAGCGGGGCCCCGACGTGTTTCCCCATTTGATAAAAAGGTAAACATAATTTTATTTTAATCATTTGTATTTAAAACGACAAAGAAAATCACATGTCGGCCATCTTTTATTTTTCATTTATTAAACCGAAAAAGGGAGGGGGCCACCGAGCTAGCCAAGTTTTTTCATCGACGAGAAACAAAACGTCGTGCACAATTCAATAAAAACCCCCGGCTTGGCTACTCCCCAAATTTGGTTTCAATTTTAAAACAAAATTTGATAAAACCCTCGTACCTTTACCATATAAAAACAAAAAGGGAATTTCTTGTCCCCCTCACCGGCCGGACATTCACCCCCCACCAGGACATAAAAGCCCCTTTGTTGATTTGACAAACCTAATTGTTGGGGGTGTACCCCCCTTGTCACGACATCACCCCGTGCGCGTTTTAAAAAAGCAAACGCTTTTTGGGACATTCGCAATTTCACAGCGCCGAGAAATTGTATAAAATTTTGTCCAATCCCGACACGACGACGACCACGATACAGCTTTAATTTCGACGACTGTTGATTTCGTCATCAGTTAGCGCGACCGCGATGAAGACGTGCAGCGTAATATGGTGCAGGGGTGAATCACCCTCGTTCTAACCAACTTTCTACCAAACGACAAACAAACAAACACGGGCGGTGGGGCCCCTTCCGACCGCAACTTTTACCCAAAGTGATGTTTTCACGAGTTCTAATCGCTAATACCACCCTCCCCCAATGGAACTTTCTCGTCAAAAAAATGCCGTTTTTGGCCGAGGTGGCAGACTGTGAAACTTTGAGTCCACATGGGCGACTTTTAAAAAAATTTTGGTGAAAAAAAAATTTCGGCGTGTGGAAAATTTGTCTGAGTGAAAAAAAAACATTCAGATCTACCTGTCTACGGGCGAAATTAAAAACTCTGACAATCTTGAAAAAATATATCACCGCCATTAAAAAATCTAAATCACCCAAAGTATCGATGTTCATTACAATACCTCGCCCCAAAACGTTGTAACCCGCCCGATCCCATCCCATATTTTTTAAATATCTGTCACGTGACGATCTTTTGATTTTTATGGATAACAAAATAAATTGTGAAATATTTTTTTTTTTTATTTGATTAAATTTGAAAAACTTGTACTTATTTTTTCATTTTTAGTAATATTTCCCTCCATTTAAAATTAAATTTTAGTAAAAGCCATCAACTTAAAATACAGGTTTTTCTTTAAGATAACCCAAAATAAAACATACGATGGTTTAGTTCTCAAAAAATAATAATTCAATAAATTTAAAAAAGTGACGTCAATTCTAAAAAAAAGGTTTTCTCCTTTTTTAAAAGTTTATCCAAATAAAAAAACATGGGAAGTAGTATGGTTAAAAAAAATTCAATAAATTTGAAAAAGTCATAAAACCTGTGACGTCAATGCTAAAATACAGGTTTTTCCCAAAAAAAAAAAAAAACATGGCAAGGGTGGTTAATGCTCACACAAAATAAAATTCTTAAATTTGAAGACTCTAACCTGTGCTCACACATACCCAAAATTTTTTGTTAGACCATGCCTCAACGGCTTATTTCAGTTGATCTCAGGGCTTTACATACGCATTAAAAAATTAAATCACACACACATACTCATTGAAAGCATTTACATACTTATACGTCAAATTATGAATAATTATCGACTGAACAAAGCCCGCCCTTTTACTACTGCTATGCCAGGAGGTGGTGTACGGCGTAAGAATGAATTACTGGCAACTTGGATTAAGCAGCTTTGCAAAACTTGTTTTATATTTGAGAGGAGAGTAGTTACACGAAAACTATAGAAGATAACACGGGTTTCTAAATAGTAGTCCATGCAGTTTCCCTCAAAAAATGATATACAGTGTAGTCTACTGCAAGATTTGACGCCTTAGAACCAAGCGACCACCGAAGCGTGTTTGTGGGCATCGGTAAACTACGATTTTTATAAGCCAAACGGGAAAGGGAAAGGATAAAGAGGGATTAAAAATTAATAAATTGTTTTTAAATATATATTACACAGCTAATCGCAGCGACTCTTTTTATCTTTCCTAGTTTCTAAAAATTTAGTAAAATTCTTCTTAAATAGTATTTAACCTACTTCGGTCATCACGTGTCCAAGGTGTCACTCTCGTATTAGACAGAGAGATCCTGGTTTGAATCCCGGTCGGGTTTACCAAGGGTGTTTTGTTTCAAAATTGTTCACCACCTCTCCATCGACGCAAATGTGGGTATACTTCCTCTGAATCAACCTTCCTCATACCTAACTCATTAGCATAAATTACTACATAGGCGTATAACCTAGACATGGTGCGTGCTAAAAAAAAATTGCACTTACCCCTTTAAGAAAATTATAGTAATCTTGTTTTCTTTCTTTCTTTTTTAATTGGGAAGGGAAGAGTTTAAATTAATTCATCTACATATGAAATATATTCCAGCACATCTTCCAATCGTGATGAGAAACATCCATTGAATCGCTTACCATTCCTCCGCATCGGTCTGTGTGGAAGAGGGTGTGAGCAGGGGAAGGGGGATTTATGAATAAATGTTATTGGAGTATTGATTTTTTTTTCCAAACGTTTATTTAATTAATACTGGATCTCCCTTTCTCCGTCCCACTTGGTACTATAGAGCTCTGAACCCGATTTGTTCAGTACCGGTGAATTAATCTAGCAACATGATTTAGTCATTAATTAAATGGGGGAAGTAGATCCAGTGAATCAGGACGGCTCGGGTACTTTGTACCCGGACCTGTGTTTAATTTGCCTATTTACCTTGTAAACAACACTTCTTCCAACCTTTTAGGCACCACTTTACCCCTTCATGCCTCCCTCTCCATTCAACACCAAATTCAATACTCTCTCTCTCTCTTTCCCTCGTCGTCTGCTCTTTGCACTTGTAAATTAGTGTACCACAGCCTAGCTCTCAAGAGAAGCTTACTAGAAGGACAGACTTTGAGGACGTAGCTTTTCTGCTCAAAAGCGAATGAATTGTTCTTTTTTTCCCCTTTTTTTAAGGATTAGTTTTGGTTTAATTAATTATGAACTCCATTGTTATCACTAGCTGGGGAATTTATATATATTCGTTGAATAATTGTGTCCACAATATTTTTTATTTGGTAGGGGAATGTGGAAGATAGTGAATAAGGGTGAGCAAAAGTAATAATTAAACCATCACATAGTATGTATCTTTTTAAAACATAGTTTTTCTTTGTATTAATTTGACGTTATTTTAAGTTTGTTTATTTGAGATTATTAGGGCAGTGTTTTTTTTCTAAACTGTAGTACATAAACTCCCAGTCCTACGCGACGTATTTCAGGGGTAAGCACGCAACGTAACCCGTTAGTTTTAATCAATCCTACTTATATATAACAAATATACCATACATACTTTCTCGCTCCCTTATCTAAATTAATACTTACAACTATTCAAAATGTGAAACTAAACAAATAATATATTTGTTGAAGAAAATAAATGGCAAAAAGAGCATGTCATTCCCCAAAGAGAATATACGAGATAATATACACTGTTGCAGAGACGTATTTAATAACAGTAACATCTCTGTTCACCAAATAATCATAATTTAAATAATATATTGGTCATAACTTAGAAATTATTGGTTTTAATAAAAATATTTCAATTAAATGTTTATTAACGTTTAATATTATTATACCTTTTCGATGATAAGTTTTGATTTTATCTCAAAGATTTGCGGAGATCTGATCAAAATTGGAGGTACCCGCATTTATAAAGTTCCCTCAAGTAATTTTTTTTCCGGAAAATAGTTGCACAATTTATTTGTAGTGTTAAACAACGCCTGGACACAAAGTGTAATCAAAATCGTTAGATTGGATTTTTGAGAAATTTTAGTTCTTCTCTTTTTACCATAAAGTAAACCACCATTTATTTTAGGCTAGTTATCTAATTCCAGAAAATACTTGAGAGAACCTATGTAAAATACCTAGATACTAAGTTTGTATCTTTATCGGTAAAACGATTTCGGCTCTTAAGCTGAGATACAAACTAAAAAAAAAAAAAATTGGGTTAAGAAACATGAAACATCGACAATTCGACATCCATCAAAATATCGAGCTAGATATTTTAGACAGTCACAATACCTCCCTTTCCCAGGGGATACACAGACAGACAAAACGGCGTTGCGAAAACCACTTTTTTTCGGTTTCGAGGGTTCATGAAACGTCAATATCCATCAACATATCGAATGGGGTATTTTTGACGATTATAATGCTTTCACCGTCGAAGGAACAGTGAGATAAATAAAGAGAAGTGTATCCTTGGATGTGTTCAAGGACCAATAGGAAGAAGGGAAGCTTGAAACCTCTTGGAGCGGGTCTCATCTCCCTTCAACCTTATCATCAATCCTTTGGTTGTTTTTGTTTTTTTCATTCTAACATTGTTAACAGGAATATATCTGATTTATTTGTAAGAGGGAAAACTATATTATTTTGCGTCACTTTTATTAAGCAACAGCCAATCTTTAAATTGTGTTACTATAATTTTTAATTAATTAATGTTTTATGAGGTCGTCCTGTTTAGTGACCTATTTTGAGGAAAGAAACCCCGAGTACATTTCTGGAACCCTCTGATAAAAGGATGATTTTTAGAGAAGTGCCGTTTACTTTTGTGTCTGCCTATGTGTCTGCTTATCTGTATCTCGGCTTGGAGCCGAAACCGTCTACCCGAAGGGACTAAAGCTTGTATCTAATATTTTTCATAGGGTTCTCCTGATGAGTTTTTGAAACTAAATATCTAAAATTAGGGTAGTTTACTTAAAGGTGAAAGGAGAAAAAAACTAAATTTTCTCAAAATTTTCTCTAACTACTTTAATATAAATTTGTATGTTAGCATTGTCTAACACTACGAAATAAATAGAGACCCTCATTTTCCTGTAAAAGTGACTTTGAAGGAACATTACAAAAACTGATATCTCTAGTTTTGATAACATCTCCGTAACTCTTAACTTATTTGTATAGATATATAGTATTATTAAAAATAGCTTTAAGCTATTAGCAAATAAATGTTATTGTATGGAAATCTTTAAAATGTACAGTTAATTGCTATGCTCTTTAGTGAACGGAGATGTTCCTATTTTTCTAGGTTTCTGTAACAGTGTATATTATTTCATTTATGCTCTTGTGTATAATATTATGCTCTTATTCTCGTTGTATTCTTAAAGAATTTCTATTTTTTTCACATAGCTAACTTATAAGTTTTAAGTAATGAACCGTATACCACCTCAAACTCTAACCGCTTGAGGCCAGCATAGATGGAAGAGGATCCGGAATCAATAAGAAATTAATGTAGCAACAATTAATAGAAAATTGCAAGTTTTATTAAAAATAGAATTATTATTCAAATAAGACAACAGAGGTATTAATGCATGTCATCAGAAGGTGAACTTAGTAGTGTTGAAAAACATATAAAGAAGAAAGAAACTGCGCTTGCTCAGTACATTTGAGGACTTAATCCACAATCTCAATGTATTAGTAGTCCTGAAGAAGACTACGTTTGAAAAGTACAACATTATTTGAATTAGTCTGAAAGAGACCCAAGAGTTATATTCAAAGTAGTTAATATAATAATAAAGAGCTTAAACAGCTCCTCTACTTGGTTAATAAAGCGCCTGAATCACATTTGTGAATTCAACTAAACATTTGATTAAATTATTAAAACTTTGAATCCTTATTATATTAATAAAAAACTTAAGGACATGAAATATAAAGTATAAGGTATTTTCATTACTGGAATATCAAAGAGCTTAAAGAGCTCAGCTACATGATTAATGACCCGTCTACAACCAACATACCCGCTGTCGGAATCGCAACTACGCAATCCCAAATGCACTCGTAATTACTCTTCTCTTAAATAAAAAAATAGACTTTCAAAAAAATAAAAGTCGTAAAAACTTTAATTTTTAAACCCCAAACAGGAACAAACATAAAAGGATGACTAAAAAAAGTACCCAAACTTTTTTTGTTTTTTTTTTGGCAAAAACGGGCAAGCCAACAACAACTAAATACACGCAAGAAGGGGCCCAAAAAACCCATCCCCCCCTCCAAAACAGTTCCCGACAAAACGATTGTGTTTTCGTAAGCTATTGTAGAGAGACAAAATTATTTTATTTGCGAAATTTTTTGCGATTTTTTTCGACAAGGGGGGCTGCGTTTTGGTTTTTACCGGGGGCCATAACAAGGCACCAAAAATCACCTCTGTGCCCTTTAAACTAAATCATTTAAATTAAACCATATTTAAATTTTTAAAAATCAAAAACCTGATTTTTTTTTTAAAAATACACAAAATTTTACTCCCGACAAAGACCCAAACCCCCTTTTGGGGGGGAAAAATATAACTTCCAAACCCAAATTTTTGGGGTTTTTCGAGGAAAAGGAATTTTTAAAATTTCTTATACCCATTATTACAGAAAAAAACCCAAAACAAAAAAAACAAATTTTGGGAAAACCCCCGGGAATTTCTCCCCCCTAAAAAATCCCGGGGGGTTTTTTCGGTTTAAAAGTTAAAAAATTATTTGATCAACAATAATAATTACCTTTTTTAATTTTTTTCACATTAAATACTTCTAAAAAATGTTATCTTTAATTTAAAAAATTAAAAAACCAAAATTTTTTTAAAATAAAAAAACAAATAATGGTAGCCCCACCCCAAACGCAAAAAAAAAAAGTATTCTTATATAAAATAATCAAAGCAATAAAAAAAAAAAAATCCCAAAAAATGGCCCAAACCCCGGGCAAAAAAAAATCCCCAGATAAATTTTTAAAGAACTACATCCCCAAACGGCCAAAAAAAGGAAACGTTAAGTGTTTCCATAAAACAAAAAAAAAAAATTCCAAACTATAAACTTCTAAATGAGGAAAAATTTCCTGGGCCCCCCTAAAACTGAAACCCAAATTTTAAATTTTAAAAAATTTTAAATAAGCGTTCAAAAAACCCAAAACCCCCTTAGAACCCGTAAAAATTTAAAATATTTTAACAAAATAAAAAAAAATTAAAAAAATTTAATAGTTAATAAGGAAAAATTTAGAATATTATTTGTAAAATTCAAAACTTTGGTAAAAAAATTTTCAACGCAATTTGCATGAAATACATTGATAAAAATGATGAAAAACAACAATAATATAGACATTTTAAACCCCCCCCCCCCCCCCCCCCCCCCTTTTTTTTATACTAGGGTGAGGGATGACTGGAAAAACAGGCGAAATTGGGTTAAATTTTTTTAACAAATCTTTATTGGTCCCTTTAAAAAAATGAAAAGGTACAAAAATTAAAAAGAAAAAAAACAAAACATAGACCCTGAAGGGGCGTCTTTTCCCTTTCCCAAGAAAAAATAGTTCAATTTAATTAAAGGAGACCATAACTCCCAAAAATGCAACAATGGCCCCGACGAACATAATTTAAAAAATATCAACAAAATCCTAACTGACTTATTTCAAATCTACGGTCCTAAAGGGTTCCCAAAAACGCCAATCCAAAAAGGTGCACTTTAAAATTTTTTGGTATTCAAATCCCCGTAACCTAGGGGTTTTAACGCTCAAAAAAAACCCCCAACCCAAAAATAATGTTATACAATAAAATTTTAAAGACCCAAAAGTGGACCAAGTCCCCATCATCCTATTAGTGTCCTGTCTCCCAATTTTAATGTAATCTACCCAGACGACAGCTAATCCTAAAAGCGTACTCATAAATAAATACTAATTGGGGAAGGGAAAACCCAAGACGCCGGGGTTTTACTCTGCGTATTCAAAAGGGATAAAAATTTTAAACCCAAAAAAGGTCAATAGGGGCAATAAATTTTGGGGTTGGGGCCCAAAGGCCCGAAAGGGGGACGACATTTTTACAAACCCCGGGGAAAGCGCATGACGTGGAAGATTACATATTCAAAACTACGGGTTAAAGTGTGCAGAACAAAAATTTGAAAATTTTCCCCCCATTTAAAAGGGCCGAAATTTTAATTTAGATTTCAAAATAAAAATAATAAAAATAATAATAAAAAATAAAAATAATTTAAAAATTTAAACCCCTGCCCAACCCTCGCCCTTTTTTTTACCCCTTTGGGTAAACGGGGGTGTAATAAGTTACCAAAAACCCCCCCCACCCCACCCACTAAAATATACAAAAATTAAAATTGACAAAAGGGGGGGGAGGGACGCGAGGGAAGGGGAAAGGAAAAGGGGGAAGCGAGAGGGCGGGGTCGGTAACGTGTCGAAATAGCCCAGAAATTGACGTGGCCGGGAAAAAGAACTATTTTTTCCTTTATTTCAAAACCAAATTTTTCCCGGGGTTTTAAAGCTAGGGGGGCGCCCCGTCAAACGCTTTTCCCTCCCGGTTTTTTCGGGTGGTTGTTTGGAGTAAAAAGGAGGTTGTGCTGGTTCCGGGGTGTTGCAAACTCGTTCTTTTGAGTGTCCCCCATTCGATTAAACCAAAACTCGTAAGTTGTTACATCTGTCTTGTAACTTGTTACAACATTATAATTTGAATTAATGAAAAATGTTGGTAATAATAATAATAATTATTATTAATTATATACGTTGGAATGTCTTATGATGACATATATAATAAAAAATTAAGTTTTAACAAATATCTAAAAAAAAATTAGGCATATTAGAAATTATTAAAATTGTGAACATTAGAGTCAATCTTACTTCCAAACAGTGATATGACAAGATGATCCAAACATGTATGTATTGATTGTCTTGTGTTGAATGGGAAAAACAAAATTGTTTATAATAAAAGGTTTATATAAGACATGAAAAAAGTTAAATAAAAATTGAATTCATTCCTTAACTGTAGTCCCTTGTTCCTTTGATTGCTGCATTCCCTGCAACGTAATTGAGCTTCTATATGTTTCGATGCAGCATCAGCATCAGGTCAGAGCTATAAGATGTGCGGTTGAGTGTTTGTACCTTGCTCTAGAAGATTCTATTGTTGCAGTCTAGAACCCAACAGTTCAGCTTGCTGTTTAGAAAGTTTCAAATCACGAACCAAATCGTTCAGTTTCTTCTGTTCTATGAAGTGATGCGATCTGTCATGAGTTTCAGGAATGTACATTCCAAAGGTCATGTATTTTCTGATTCACTTTCCTCTGTTGGCTCTGATGTAGTGGTTTGCAAGTGACAACCACGAACAGGTAAGCCTTCTCCATGAGGCACAAGGCAAATGAACTGAAGAAACATTAGGATATTTAATTGTATGTTTAGTTTACTGGAATGTCCTGCAATATTTGTCAGGCAAAATTAACAATCTATATGATCTTTTGGCTTGCACCAAACCATTGGAACATCAAACAGCATGGCTCAGCGGTTTCCTTTCATCCATTCCATAAGGGTAGTTGCACATGTTATGCAAGCAATATGAGGTACAAAGGATTTCAAAGGGTATCAAAGTACAGTTTATAAGCCTTATTAACTAAGTCATTGATTGGCTTTTCTTGGATTTTTGGAGTGAAACTTACCACATACATAGAAAAAGTTATCGAGGTGGTTTACACAAACACGAAGTTTAGCAGTTGACATTACGTTTAAGAACACTGTGTTAAACTATAACTTTAAAATATCAGAACGTTTCACTAGTTCACACAGGAAGAGAAAAAACACACAATAACACAAACTAAGCTATCAATAAAGAGAAATATACAAAGTGACTAACACCATCAAAGTTTCAACATGCACTAAGCAGCAGGGCTAACATGGTTATCTTTTCACGGACAGAGTATTTCCGAAGGCCGATTCGGATTCTACAACCACACAATCACAACCTTCATACACTGAAACTTTACCCTTTCATAAAATGTTTAACTAAATATTAAATTTTGTTTTTTATTATTTTAACTCAAGGGTAGACAAGAAAATAATTGTTTAAAGTTTTACATATTCAAAACTAAAATGTTACAAATAAATTACTTATTTTAATTGTCTTGGTGTTTGTTAACAAAATTTTCCTGCTTCTACAAGATCAGTCCATGAAACGCGAGTATTGGTTTTGGCCCCAACAATGTCAGTAATAGATATATATAATTTTAAAGCTATTTAATCACCTACAACTTTCTTACCAAACATATTCCTATATGTCATTTTAAAACACGCTACAACATTAAAACTATTGATATTAACGCATATTTTAATGGGAACAATTAGTAGAGCGTAACTTTATGATTAAAACTAAGTAATTATATCATTACTACAATTGATTATGGAGATATAAGCTAGTTCCTCCAATGTCTGCTGATGTAAAGTTGGAGGGAACAGGGGAGAAGCACAAGGGGGAGGGGCGGGGAGTTTTGGGAAAATACACTTCTTATAGTGGTTTAAAGACGGCCAAAATTCAGCTTTTATATTATTATTCCCAACAACAAACCTTTATTTTCTGGCTAATAGTGCAATTTAATGTTATGAATAGCTTGATATGTATTCTCAGGACTCAACACATGTATCACAAAGAAGGTATTAAGACGTCATGTCCTTGCTTAGGTCAAGTGTCCACAACACACATAATATAACATATTTCAACAGTCATTCACTTCACATAGTCTAGTTTTATTCCAGTAACCCACCCCTATTACAGTGTACAACCCTGGTATCATGCTATTTCAGTTAAATAACGTCTGGTCAAAGTACCTGGAGGCCTTGAGCTTAGGAATCGTAGCCACAGGACTTAAATTAGTAAAAATACAGTGTAAGCACTGCAAACAAGTTTTGAAACATATTTAGTAATTTTTGTTATTATTAGTTTTTCTTTACAATATATGTGCTTATAGAGTGATGTATCATTTACAAAATTGCCTCTGGTGTTTTAAAGTAAAAAAGTGTAAACAAGTCTATTTTTTAAACTAAACGAATATACTCTAGAAATGTTAGCCTTAAAATTTGTTTTATATAAATGCCTGAGGAAGTACACATAAAATAATGTGATTACAGTTCTCCGTACTCCACTATGTCACTTGTGAGAACCGACTTTAGATCTTCTACCCTCCCATGTGAAACTAAACTAAATTAGGGTGGATTACTGCTTCTCGTCGCCTAGGCCTACG
>JBCFYV010003411.1:0-28309 GCA_039000515.1 Timema cristinae
GGTTTGGTTTTTAAAGTACAAATTTCTCATTAAAATAAACTGCTAAGCGATGTAATATAATTAATTGTGAACATTTGTGGAAGAAAGCCCCTCAGTCAACCTTTTATTAGCATCACGTTACTCTACCAGTCGGGATATCTACATATTTACACTAGTGAGGTATGTATGAGGAATATAGAATTCAGAAGAAATATACCAGAATTTGCATGAAATAAAGGTGGAAAAGCATTAATCAAAACCACTCTCATTACTCACTGCAGGGATTCAAACCCCGACCTGTCCATCAGTGGCTAATCAATCTGTTGAAAGAGTGACGTCTTACACCATGCAAACACTGATGTGTCTTATTAAGGTTGTTATGTAGGGGACGCGAGAAAAGGCAAATGATTTTGCAATTTTAATAACAAAACATTTCTTTGTCCAAAATAAATTAAATATTGCTTCAGTATAAATATAATAGTTTGATTTTCTTCACATGTTGATATCAACAGTTGTTGAATTTCTGACATGAGCATAGCGGATTAAATGACAAACATTTTAAGTGAATAGAAAAAGTTATCATAAAATTCCAGAACATCCTTGACAGATATTCAACAACTGTTGATATCACCACGTGATTAAAATTAAACTAAACGTTGCTACTGAAACGAGATATTTATTTTTACCAGAAAAATGTTTTGCTATAAAAACTGTAAAAACACTTACCTTTTCTACCGTCCCCTACATCACAACCTTAAGCGCATTTGGTTAAAAAAGAACCCCGACCTTTCGGATAAAAATCAGGCAATCGTGTCTCTAACCTTACCGTTTGTACGTTTGTAGTGTTGATTAATTCCTAGAGTGATTTTACTAGTTTTAAAACTTATATGTATATATATATATTATATTACCTAAATGTAAATGAGAATGATATCGACTAAACTTTTATACTCAAAATTATTTAAAATAAATATCCGATCCACTGCTTTATAAAAGTAGATAAAATATTATTGAAAGCTTAGAAATATATTGTGTACTTTGACAAGGACAATTTGCATACGGGCTTGTAATTAATCACCATTGTGGTTAATTTATCACTCTACAAATAGCGTACCTGAAAGTCTAACATCTGTGAGCCTTAGGCAGTACATTAATAACGTTTTCCATTAATTAAAGGGTTCACTTCATTAGTTGAACCACGCGAGTATTATCATTGATCATGGTATTATATTGTTTAGTTCGTGCGGTGCGTCGGGCCAAGCTTTCAGTGACAGCGATCATTCCCTCAATGCGGCGTCAGATCATATTTTATCACTTTGTTTGCCCATTCCATTGGTTAGATCTAAACACATTTAACCAATGAGTAACTGGTGCGCAAGTTCCCATGCTTTTGCAATGAAATGCTTTGAAGTGAATATTTTATTTTGCGTTTCCTATTTTAACTACTATTATTTATGGTGGAGATTTATAAAAGCACAAATCATACAAACACACGATTTAGAAATTATCGTAGGATCATCACTTTTGTTTACGTTAATTAATAACTCAGGATTGAAATAATTTGTATGGTCGATGGTGGGGACGTTGAGGTTAGAATTTCAGGTCAGAAGAACTGAGTTCAGATTTCTCATCTTCTTATTTTGAGGTGGGGATGTAGGGAAGGCAAGATAAGGGCAGTAATTTTGTGGGTTTTTTAATAGTAAAACAGTTTTTTGTCCAAAATAAATAAATTTCGTGCTAGTAGAAATATGGAGTTCAATTTTCTTAACATGATAATATCAACCGTTAGTAAATATCTGTTGGCTTAAAATGATGATAAACTTTTTAAATTAAGAGAAAAGATAGCAATTAAATTCCAAGACATCTTTACAGATATTCAATAACTGTTGAAATTAGTATATGAAGCTCCTATTGCTTCTATTGGCGAAATATTTTATTTATTTTGACAAAACAAAGTTTTGCTATAAAAACTGCAAAAAATATTAGTTTCTTACATCCCTACCTTAATTGGGCTATAGTTAATATGAGCAATTCTCAATATCCTTACCCCTTAAATCAAAACGTTTAATAACTTTAATGTTAAAAACACAAACAAAACCTTGTCTATTTTCGCACCATATTATGCCTAATACACTTATCCTACATAATATTTATTAAATTAATGGCTGAACGAACCCGTGTATTAATAATAGCCAAAGTTTTTGCCAGCAACACTTATCCATTATACACGGCCCCTTAACTATAGGGACTAATTTTGTTTCGTATTATAATTTTATATTTATAATTGGATTTTAACAAGTCCTTATGCAGAATTATTAACGATCAATTTGACGTCTATCCATGAAATATAACGTCCAATTAAAGTAAATAACAGAGTTTGTGACCAGGATTCATGTAACATAACATTAAAAACTCACACAAAATACAGATAATAAATTTGAACTGCTTGAAAACAAATGGTTCATTTAAATTGAGCTGAAGGAATTAGCGCTGATTAAGTTTAACGTACTTTCAATATAATCTCATTGATGCTAAAAGATCAAGCAAAGAGAGGCCACAGCGTTTTGTGATCACGAGACACAGACAAACTAACTATTCCTGAGAGTTCGTCTGTGCACACAATAAATAAACCAATATATTATTAAACAACTGTGTTGACATTGCTCGCAACATTATTGGCTGGCAGGAGCACGTGGTACACTTTACATTATTTTTTTTAGCACTGAGTATTAATACTTCTACTACTACTAATACTATTTACAACATACTACTACTAATCACGATGATGGTTTTAGGGCTTAGTTAGGTTATATTTACCCACATTTTCGGTAAGCGAGTGTGGAAAACCATTTTGGACACCCGAATGAGATTTGAATCTTAATTTCCCCGTCATCAGCAGTCTAGTCTACTGTGAAAAGTATGCCGTAAATCATGCAGCTACTGAAGCCACTTAGCTCAACGTTCAATAAAGAAAAAAAATTACAATCTTGACAAGAGGATCGTACCCGGGATCCTTGGATCTGTGCACCAATACTCTACCACTAAACCATCTTGGTTCATCTCATTCATATCCATGGCCATATTACACTGGTTAATTGTTCGTGGATACGAGACGAACCAGGAAGACTGGTGTAACATACACGTGAAAAGCCAAAGGACTCAGGATAGAGTCCTGTGATCAGGTTGTAATTTTACCCTCAATTTATTTAGATTCAACCATAAAGACTGATCCTGTGATCAATCATAACGTCTCAGTTTCTGATAAACATAAATTAACTTTACTTAATTTTTTTTTTAGGGAAAAAGTTCTACCTTGACCTTATATCAAGTTAGATATATCGGGATTTCCCCCATTTAAAAAAAACACTCACGGGAACAACGTTCCGTTACGTTGAACCGTCCTAATGGGGGGGAGGCTCAAACTACAAGAAAGGTACATACAAAAAAAGGGGGGACATCAGGAGTGAATGCAAGGAGTTCTGTCCTTTCAAGGTTTAAAGACAACATTCAAATCATCAGATCTCGCAACTCCCACCTGTCGCAGAGTAAAACATATGGATAGTCCATCTCAAGAGAAGGTAAAGAATATATACTGCCCCTCATGTTCACCATATTAGAAAACTTACTTAAATATACTCTCGTATACCTAGGGTATGGTGGGTAAATCTTATATTATAAATCACGTCAAGAAGATATTTGTAGAATATCAAATTTATTTTAAAAGGATTAAATATTGAACACCAAATATAGTTAATATATATATAATTGTATAATATATATGGTTTTCACCAAAAAGTCGTAAAAATGTTATAGTATTATCAGTAGATTTTAGAAAGTTCATAACAAACAAATAATCATTTACTTTACTTTAGCGTTGACAGAGTAGATAGGCTACAAAACATTTATAGGCTTGTTTGTGATGATTAAGATACGTTACAAGAGAAAACTTACAATAATATGGTTTATATCTTAACAGTTAAATACCAAAGCGTATTTACACTTAATAACCTCCTTGAACAAAACATAAGAAAAAATACCCTAAATTGGTATCCACAAATTTACTCCGAATAATTTATAACAATAAATAGTCACGAGTCTATAGCAAAGGTACAAAAGTTTTAATTCTAAGTTCAACCAACTCAATGTTCCCGCGAACATGCATTTAAATATTTCTCGCAGAAATATCGAGTTAAAAAAAAACATTCTATATTGATGTAAAGAAATTTGATATCTCTCAAAGTTTAATAATCGATTATTATCCAGCAAGGATTACGACTCGATTCGCATTGTGATATCAACGAGGTCACATTAAATTTACTACAATGCTCCATATTTTGAGATAAATTGAAATGACGTCAAAACTGAATTTAGAATAATTAATATTAATACAAAGCTAAGTTAGAGTTGCCAGAAAATAATTTAGATCTTACATTATAATACGAATGAAGCCGGAGCTTCTCCTACTCCTAGTACGGTTAAGGCCCAATTGTGTCGATAGTAGGCTCAGATGCCCGTATATAATACAATCTGCCACAGAGGGGGAAAAGAAGGGAGACATTGTGGGGGAAAACATTTAGGATCGCCAGGGAACATATTGCGCATGCCTAAAACGAACTTCGGGGAAGTTCGTGGCCGGTCGGGAATCTTCACGATGTGGATATCCGCATTGCGTCAGTCAGACCACTTTACGGGCGTCGCCGATTTGCGCCCCATTCTTCAAGTTAGTATTAGATTTGTTTCGGTCACGCGAAGTTACGTCCGACTTGTGTCTATCTTGCATGGAGCCTCGGGCAGCGGGCAAACTGGGTAAGTCAGCGCCTTGTTGTTGTTTAGAGTCTATGATACGCCATCCGATGCTACAAATCTCCCCCCTTGAAGGGGCGAAGGGGGATGGAGTAGGCCATCACATCCTTCTACTACTTTCTTGGCGCCAGATTGTCCTCCAGGACCCTTGTAGATCGGATTGTGTGTGTCCGCTGCGACCGCCGAAGGGATTAGGCATAATGCCCAACGCCAGGTCGTTCAGCTGCCCACCATAGTAGCTCCACCGTTCACATCTGATAGAAGGCTGCGAACCGCCACCACAATCTTTTCCACATCAGGTCTGCATCACCAAGCCACTTCTCTCGCGGCATGCGCACGGGATAAAGGGAAGGGGAGGGAGACGACATAGAAAACCGGACTCCTGGGCTGCACACACAAAAAAAACAGAAGCAGTAAACAGAATTAAATGTTCTCATCCCTACTTAATTAGGGTCCTTATCCAATGTTCAAAAACAATTTATATATATTATTATTTTTTTCTCTCGCTCTCATACGAGGAAAAAAGGATTAGACTAGTTATCACATGGTGCAGTTCGTAGTTTCAATGGCCGCCTGGTAGCACAGAATCAGCCAGTCATTAACCACTCGGTGCACTATTCCACTAGTTTTGCACTTGTCACTACTACGAGGATGTATCTTGATTAGGAATACACATGTCCGGCACATAATAAAAAATGTACATATATTTATATCATTCAAAATACTTGCCCTGGGCCCAGGAGTAGCAAAGAATAAACAATCCCTAACCTACCATTTACTTGCTAACGTTATAAATATATCTAAGTACATATATATATGTATATATATATTAGTTATCACAATATCCTAAACTCACATAAAAAATTTAAAAAAAGGTCCACACCATATCCCTAGGGACAATTGGGCTCAAACCTTAGGGTGGGAAGATAAACCTTTTTTTAAATGGCTAACATGAGCTCGCCTAGAAATAGATACATCCTTCACATTCTTGAGATAGACGGTCACGGGGGTCAGAAACTTGTCAACCGTCCATGGACCACTCCACCTCTGGCACAGCTTCGCTGATCTCTTCTCCGCCGAGGAGCTCAAAGGGAATTCCCTACATAAAACGCTATCCCCCACACAGAAGGGAACGGGGAGTCTCCCCTTATTATAAGCAGTAGCCACCCTTCTTTGAGCCCTTTTAAGGTGATCCAGGGCACGTTGACATCTATCCTTATGGGAGGAGTCATCATAATTCTCTAATAATGGGTCTATGTTCCAAATGGCTAATAGGGGGTGATTCAACTCTCTACCCAGAAAGATGGAAGCAGGAGAACAGCCAATCGAATCATGGAAAGCAGAATTGAAAGCTAAATTCAAAAAATCCAAGTCTTGATCCCACGCATTCTGCGTCTCACTGTGGTAAATAGTAAGAGCTATGACTAAGTTGCGGTTGAATCTCTCCACCTGGTTGGGTCCGGGGTGGTAGGGGCTAGTGGTCACATGTTTGATTCCCCAACCGAAACACATATTTTTGAAACAGCTAGATCGGAAACAAGGACCATTATCACTGACCACAACACGTGGTGCTCCAAATAATGCCCACACTCGTCTGCAGAGGGCGTTGACAGTAGTGGTAGCCTTCATATTGCGCAACGGGATCAGAACCACGAACTTGGAAAAGGCATCTACCAAATAAGGATACACGAATTACCTAAAGTGGAACGGGTGATTGGCCCAATATAATCGATGAAGACCTTGTCCCAGGGACGTTGGGCAACATCGGCCGAATGGAGCCCAACTCTGGAATTTTGGGCGGGTTTAGCCTTTTGGCAGCTCTCACAATGGCTAACCCACTCCTTCACATCGTTATACAAACCGGGCCAGAAGAATTCCTTAGTAATTTTCCTAAAGGTTTTTAAAACTCCAAGATGGCCACCATATGCAGAGTCATGAAAATATTTCAGCAACATTGATCGCACCGCCCCTGGCACAACCACTTTCCTGCACTTCCCTTTAGAATTCGTCACAACTAATAGCCCCTTGAATATAGCATATGACCCTATTTTCTCCCCTCTAGATATCCTGTCTTTTAAGTCTACACACCACGGATCGTTATTTTGGTGGTTCCCAATCGACGTAAAAGATTCAGGAATGGACTGAATAACACAGGAAGCAGGAGCTACCTCAAGAGAACCAATAGGAGAGTTATCTTCCGCCATGCGGGACAAAGCATCTGCCACAACGTTATGTCTCCCGGAAATGTGGTGGGTGGAGAACTTGAACCTAGATAGTCTCCAAACCCATCTACCTATTTTCCCTAGCTGCTTGGGGTGACCCCACATCCACGCAAGAGCCTGGTTATCGGTGTAGAGCTCGAATTCTCGTTGCTCTAGGTAGTCGGCGAAACGCTCAACGCCTGTGACACAGGCGAGACATTCCTTTTCATAGGCGCTGTATCGCCTCTCGGCATCGGTGAGAGTTCGACTAGCAAAGGCTACCGGCCGGACTCCCTCCGATGACCTCTGAGACAACACAGCCCCCAGAGCCACAGACGAAGCATCAACATGAAGGAGAAATGGAGTAGAAAAATCGGGCATCCTTAGTACCTCGGGGGAGATAAGCTTTTCTTTCAATAGGTTAAAAGCCTGAGCCTGCTCCTCACCCCAACAAAAGGTGACACCTTTCCTCTTTAGAGCATTGAGCGGAGCGGTAATCTCTGAAAAGGCCGGGACAAATCTGGCGTAATAGGCACACATGCCAACAAAACGCATCACGCCCTTGAGATTTGAGGGGGGAGGGTAATTAATGATGGGGCTGATTCGCTCGGGATCTATAAGGAGGTTTCCCTCAGAAATAACATACCCCAGGTATTTGATGGAGGGTTTTGCCCAAGTAACCTTATCGGGATTTACGGTCAGGCCTGCTCGCCTTAATCGAGTCAACACTTCCTCTAAATGCACTAAATGATCCTCAAGCGAATTGCTATATACACATATGTCATCCAAGTAGTTAAATACATAATCGTATTTTATGTCAGACAACACATGGTCCAGTACGCGACTTAAGGCTTGTCCGCCTATACTACAGCCAAGGGGGACACGGTTAAATTCGTATTGTCTCCACGGAGTGACAAAAGCAGTAAACTTTTTTGAAGACTCTGTCAAGGCGCATTGCAAAAAGCTTGCGTTGAGATCAATCAGGCTAAATACACGAGCTCTACCAAGATGCTGAAAGGCTGATTCTACGCTAGGCATTGGGTATGGGTCAAACTGGATCTTTTTGTTGACTTTCCTATAATCGACGATAAGTCTGAAGCCTTCCCCTTTTTTGGGTATAATAAATGCTGGACTTGCATACGGTGAGTTCGAGGGGCGGATGACCCCTTTTGATTCTAAATCATTGATCAACTCCCGAAAAACCTTCATCTTGGGTGGAGCACATGAGTACGGACCTGATCTAATGGGAATGTTGTCACTCATTACGATTTCATAAGGCAGGACGTTACAACTACCTAACCTGGTAGTAATGACGTCTGAAAACTTAGATAGCAGACCCCTAATGGCTATTTTACCATCATCAAACAAACATAAACTATGAAAAATATGATTAGTATAAAACGGGATTTTAACCCTGGGCGAAAACCCAAAACTTAACTCCTTCCTAGCCAGGTCAATGACAGCACCAGTTCCCACAGGAAGTCATTACCTAAGATTAAGTTGTAGGGTAATGATGGAACACAATACAAGTCCCTCTTCCAAGAAAACCCCTTTATTTTTATGGAAAGACTCACTTTCTCACTAACCTTAAGGAGGTTGCCATTGCCTAAGACAAAGGCCTTAACACCGACTTTCCCCACCAGTATCTTCCCAACATTATTTAAACTATTCAAAAAATCAACACTAATAAACGAAGCACTTGAACCAGTGTCAAGTAAGGCAGAGCCAGGCACGGATCTAATTGAGAATCCAACAACAGGGGAAAGGGGGATAGAAGATTTGGAAACTTCACGCGCGGCGGCCCCCTTACCACCACCACGCGTCACACGTTTCCCGAGGGCACTCCCTCTGAAGGTGCCCTAATTGACGGCAACGATAACATCGGACGTGGGTTAAATCAGAAGATCTCCTTGACCTATTCCCGCCTCTTTGCCTAGTAGTGGGACTAGAACCCACGTTCATAATAGGCCTGGTAATAGTCGCAAGTTGGGGGGGTCTTTCCTGTCTGAAGTTACGGGGTACCTGCGCGGGAAATTCATACAAATATTCCCTCTCGGCCAAAAGTGAACCCTCTATACTGGACGCCAACGAGTAAAGCTCGGAAACAGTAGTAGGCCTATAAGAAAATATGAAATGTCTCCTTGTCAAAGGGGACACATTTTCAAGGATAATATCCACTATGTCATTCTCAGGTACATTAATACCCAACACTTCAATCGCCTCAGAGATAGCCAAGATAAATAATCGAAAGGGTTCCTGAGGAAACTGAAAACGGCGAACGTTTTGTTTATACAGGGTGTCCTTATCTCTTTTAGACACTAGAGATTCTAATATGCGACTTTTCACCCTAGTCCAGGGAAGACCTAGCTGAATACACTCAGTGATTAAGTGTGCCAGAAATCCTGACGTCTTGCCAATACATAAGGTTAATAACTCTAAGTCCCCTACGAGTCTGAGTTTCCAAACTCTATGAACCTCTACCAAAAAGTTAAATAATTCCGGGGGCGATAACCCATCGCACACCGGCCAAAGTCTAACGCGCTCGCTAGCGACCTTACTTTGTGTTTTGGAGAGAGTACTAGAAATATGTGGACTAGTGGCGGGGACAACGGGAGGAATTGGGAGTCCACTAACCCCCTCTATCACTACAGGCTCAAGTTTGTGCTGATCCCCATCCTCACAAGAAGGCTGGCTAACGTTATAAACAGTGTCCTTATTATTAGGGTCGCTGGACTTACAAATATTCTCGGACAGCAAGGACCGCAAAACAGCAACTGTTGCCTCGGGGGGGAATGGGATTTTCCTCGCCTTGAGCTCCTCACGCAGATCGGAGCCGCTGAGCAGGTAGATTTCAGACCGCGAGCTGATCGTGCTTCCAGAGGCAGAGTCCATGGCAGTCGTGTGATTCATGAAACAGAATTACAAAAAATTAGTTAAACAGAACACGCAAGATGCAATCACTCTGAGCGCAGAGTGGCGCAGATTTTGAACCGTCCTAATGGGGGGGAGGCTCAAACTACAATAAAGGTACATACAAAAAAAGGGGGGACATCAGGAGTGAATGCAAGGAGTTCTGTCCTTTCAAGGTTTAAAGACAACATTCAAATCATCAGATCTCGCAACTCCCACCTGTCGCAGAGTAAAACATATGGATAGTCCATCTCAAGAGAAGGTAAAGAATATATACTGCCCCTCATGTTCACCATATTAGAAAACTTACTTAAATATACTCTCGTATACCTAGGGTATGGTGGGTAAATCTTATATTATAAATCACGTCAAGAAGATATTTGTAGAATATCAAATTTATTTTAAAAGGATTAAATATTGAACACCAAATATAGTTAATATATATATAATTGTTAATATATATATGGTTTTCACCAAAAAGTCGTAAAAATGTTATAGTATTATCAGTAGATTTTAGAAAGTTCATAACAAACAAATAATCATTTACTTTACTTTAGCGTTGACAGAGTAGATAGGCTACAAAACATTTATAGGCTTGTTTGTGATGATTAAGATACGTTACAAGAGAAAACTTACAATAATATGGTTTATATCTTAACAGTTAAATACCAAAGCGTATTTACACTTAATAACCTCCTTGAACAAAACATAAGAAAAATACCCTAAATTGGTATCCACAAATTTACTCCGAATAATTTATAACAATAAATAGTCACGAGTCTATAGCAAAGGTACAAAAGTTTTAATTCTAAGTTCAACCAACTCAATGTTCCCGCGAACATGCATTTAAATATTTCTCGCAGAAATATCGAGTTAAAAAAAAAACATTCTATATTGATGTAAAGAAATTTGATATCTCTCAAAGTTTAATAATCGATTATTATCCAGCAAGGATTACGACTCGATTCGCATTGTGATATCAACGAGGTCACATTAAATTTACTACAATGCTCCATATTTTGAGATAAATTGAAATGACGTCAAAACTGAATTTAGAATAATTAATATTAATACAAAGCTAAGTTAGAGTTGCCAGAAAATAATTTAGATCTTACATTATAATACGAATGAAGCCGGAGCTTCTCCTACTCCTAGTACGGTTAAGGCCCAATTGTGTCGATAGTAGGCTCAGATGCCCGTATAAATACAATCTGCCACAGAGGGGGAAAAGAAGGGAGACATTGTGGGGGAAAACATTTAGGATCGCCAGGGAACATATTGCGCATGCCTAAAACGAACTTCGGGGAAGTTCGTGGCCGGTCGGAATCTTCACGATGTGGATATCCGCATTGCGTCAGTCAGACCACTTTACGGGCGTCGCCGATTTGCGCCCCATTCTTCAAGTTAGTATTAGATTTGTTTCGGTCACGCGAAGTTACGTCCGACTTGTGTCTATCTTGCATGGAGCCTCGGGCAGCGGGCAAACTGGGTAAGTCAGCGCCTTGTTGTTGTTTAGAGTCTATGATACGCCATCCGATGCTACAACGTTAAGTGATCGTTGAGTCGATCGTTAACCCGGCATTACCGCAGGCAGTGCTATTGTCATCTGGGACCTCTCTTGTACTCTCACCCATAGCCTCTTCTCATTTCGTACCACAGGGAGGCGAGTTGGCTTGAGAGTTGATAGAGCCAGTAACCGAGGGTCAGCTACTAGCTCCGTGTAAACAGTTCAGCCGAGTTACTGACTGCGAGTAGGTCAGCAGCTGGCCTAGTCAGCCACTTCAAATATTTTTGTTTCACTGTCCACTGACCTTCCCCTACTCCGCAGATAACCAAGCCACTGGCTTCGTGTGAACGTACAGGTCAGTCAGTAGCTGACCAGAAACCTGATAATATTGCACGTGACTGTTGTCGGAGTGTCCTATTCCTCGACTACTTATTTATATCTGATAATTCATCACAATCTTAAAGAAAATTATCTTATTACCTTAAGAATAAGAACTATACGCATTTCAGACACTTTAACTTACGATCACCGTACAGCAGATCCCAATAACTGCCCACCCAGTTAGAAAGACAGCTACTGTCTTACTGACTAGCCAGTAGCTCGCAACGTGTGAATAGCAGGGGTCAGTAGAGAAAAGTCCATCCAGTTAGGACAGCTACTGTCTTACTGGATAGCCAGTAGCTCGTAACGTGTGAATAGCAGGGGTCAGTAAAGACAAACTCACCCAGTTAGAAGGCCAGCTACTGTCTTACTGACTAGCCAGTAACTCGCAACGTGTGAATAGCAGGGGTCAGTAAAGAAAACCCCACCCAGTTAGAAGGCCAGCTACTGTCTTACTGGCTAGCCAGTAGCTCGCAACGTGTGAATAGCAGGGGTCAGTAGAGAAAACCCCACCCAGTTAGAAGGCCAGCTACTGTCTTACTGGCTAGCCAGTAGCTCGCAACGTGTGAATAGCAGGGGTCAGTAAAGAAAACCCCACCCAGTTAGAAGGCCAGCTACTGTCTTACTGGCTAGCCAGTAGCTCGCAACGTGTGAATAGCAGGGGTCAGTAGAGAAAACCCCACCCAGTTAGAAGGCCAGCTACTGTCTTACTGGCTAGCCAGTAGCTCGCGACGTGTGAATAGCAGGGGTCAGTAAAGAAAACCCAACCCAGTGAGGACAGCTACTGTCTTACTGACTAGCCAGTAGCTCGCAACGTGTGAATAGCAGGGGTCAGTAGAGAAAACCCCACCCAGTTAGAAGGCCAGCTACTGTCTTACTGGATAGCCAGTAGCTCGCAACGTGTGAATAGCAGGGGTCAGTAAAGAAAAGTCCATCCAGTTAGGACAGCTACTGTCTTACTGGCTAGCCAGTAGCTCGCAACGTGTGAATAGCAGGGGTCAGTAGAGAAAAGTCCCTCCAGTTAGGACAGCTACTGTCTTACTAGATAGCCAGTAGCTCGCAACGTGTGAATAGCAGGGGTCAGTAAAGAAAACCCAACCCAGTGAGGACAGCTGCTGTCTTACTGACTAGCCAGTAGCTCGCAACGTGTGAATAGCAGGGGTCAGTAGAGAAAAGTCCCTCCAGTTAGGACAGCTACTGTCTTACTGGATAGCCAGTAGCTCGCAACGTGTGAATAGCAGGGGTCAGTAAAGAAAACCCAACCCAGTGAGGACAGCTACTGTCTTACTGGCTAGCCAGTAGCTCGCAACGTGTGAATAGCAGGGGTCAGTAGAGAAAAGTCCCTCCAGTTAGGACAGCTACTGTCTTACTGGATAGCCAGTAGCTCGCAACGTGTGAATAGCAGGGGTCAGTAAAGAAAACCCAACCCAGTGAGGACAGCTACTGTCTTACTGGCTAGCCAGTAGCTCGCAACGTGTGAATAGCAGGGGTCAGTAAAGAAAACCCAACCCAGTGAGGACAGCTACTGTCTTACTGACTAGCCAGTAGCTCGCAACGTGTGAATAGCAGGGGTCAGTAAAGACAAACTCACCCAGTTAGAAGGCCAGCTACTGTCTTACTGACTAGCCAGTAGCTCGCAACGTGTGAATAGCAGGGGTCAGTAGAGAAAAGTCCATCCAGTTAGGACAGCTACTGTCTTACTGGATAGCCAGTAGCTCGTAACGTGTGAATAGCAGGGGTCAGTAAAGACAAACTCACCCAGTTAGAAGGCCAGCTACTGTCTTACTGACTAGCCAGTAACTCGCAACGTGTGAATAGCAGGGGTCAGTAAAGAAAACCCCACCCAGTTAGAAGGCCAGCTACTGTCTTACTGGCTAGCCAGTAGCTCGCAACGTGTGAATAGCAGGGGTCAGTAGAGAAAACCCCACCCAGTTAGAAGGCCAGCTACTGTCTTACTGACTAGCCAGTAACTCGCAACGTGTGAATAGCAGGGTCAGTAAAGAAAACCCCACCCAGTTAGAAGGCCAGCTACTGTCTTACTGGCTAGCCAGTAGCTCGCAACGTGTGAATAGCAGGGGTCAGTAGAGAAAACCCCACCCAGTTAGAAGGCCAGCTACTGTCTTACTGGCTAGCCAGTAGCTCGCGACGTGTGAATAGCAGGGGTCAGTAAAGAAAACCCAACCCAGTGAGGACAGCTACTGTCTTACTGACTAGCCAGTAGCTCGCAACGTGTGAATAGCAGGGGTCAGTAGAGAAAACCCCACCCAGTTAGAAGGCCAGCTACTGTCTTACTGGCTAGCCAGTAGCTCGCGACGTGTGAATAGCAGGGGTCAGTAAAGAAAAGCCCACCCAGTTAGAAGGCCAGCTACTGTCTTACTGGCTAGCCAGTAGCTCGCGACGTGTGAATAGCAGGGGTCAGTAGAGAAAAGCCCAGCCAGTTAGAACAGCAACTGTCTTACTGGCTAGCTAGTAGCTCACAACGTGTAAACTATGATCAAAAAGATCAAAAGCCTTCACTTTCAGGGTTCAGATCATAGTCTGTCATAGATGATAGCCTAGCGTCTGAATATCAATGCCGCAGCTATTCCAACCGTGCCTTTTAGGTGATTGTTTTATCAGTGCCTGACCTATTATTATTATTATTATTATTATTATTATTATTATTATTATTATTATTATTATTATTATTATTATTATTATTTGAGGTATTTAACGTACACTTTCTTAACCGACTGTTTATATCAGCACACGAGCTATAAAATAACTTATATAGAACAGACACGTCATCTAGCGCCCGGCCTGTAATTCATCACTGTGAAAGTGGAAACCGACATTTCATCAACTATACATTTTTCGGCCATAACAGGCAGGTATCGAACCCGGGACCTTATCTTAGTAGACAGAAATATCACTAACTGCACTAATATGTCGGACGTCTTACGACCAGTTTGGGCTATACGTATATATAGACCTACTATTTACGTTGATGGGCTAGGAATTAAGGAATGTTGAATTGAGGGGAGTTAGCCCACATTTTCATGAATAAATAGTGAGAAAATAGTTAATAATTACCAAACTCAGTACCCCCGACCGGGATTTTATCCCCAATCTACTCGTTATGGGAAGTCTAGTCTATTGTGAGACTGACGCCTTAGACCATGCGGTCACTGAAGTGGGTGAAATACAAGCTATTTATGTGGAAAAACTTACATTGTTAGATTGATTAACATAATTATTTAAAATCTCTTTTATTGGCGTATAATAATGGCAGAAATGAAATGTTGGAGAATTTAAAATATCTAATTTTGAAATTAAAAAATTACAAAAATAATAAGCCACTATACAGTGAATTGTTCCACAGTCGGAAAGTGGTGCATAGCAAATTAGAACCATTTTAAGGGTCTTAAAAAAAATGCCCTTTAATATCGTACACGGTAGGTAAAACACGGGTAAATTTCTTTGATGATATAAATTGTGTAACTTCCTCCACTACATGTTCTGTAATTAATATTAACTCTCCACAAGCCAAGTACGTACATACAACAGGTTTATGAAATGGTAATGGAGCGTACAGCCTGGTGTAGTAGTTCTAGCCAGGTTGCTGCAACCTCTTGTCTGTTGACTCATCCCGCGAGGTTCTCTTAACCTCTTCAAGTCTAGTGACGCGTGAGTAATGGCGTAATGCGGTATTGCAGGGGTTAAAGAGGCGGAGAGGATGAATATAAGAGGGGATGGGAGGGGTAATAAGGTGGGTAAGGAGGGGGGGGGGGGTTATCAAGTGTTGTTCAAACTTTGGATTAGCGTTTCTAGGAAGTTGAATCAGAAGATCTTCGCTCACCCTCTTTCACGATTTAACGTGGACGATCCTATTTGTCCCGCTATTTCACCTAGGTATACTCGATACAAAGGGTAAATAATTGATTCTCTGAACCAATTTTGATTGGAGTTCTTGGGACTTCTTACTATGAAAATATTGAGTCTTATTTAATCGATATTGCTGAGATGAACTCGATAATCCATCAGAATCAGATGCCAGTTTTATACCTATAAATTTTATGAACTGCGAATTTTGTACTCGTGTCCATCAGAGGACAAATCAATTGGGAAGTCCTAGACGTGGAAGGGAGGATAGCATTAGAATAGCCCGCCTTGGTGGCCTAGTTGGCTAATGCGCTTGCTTCATGCTGAGCTAGACTGCCTAGGACGGGGAGATCGAGGTTCGAATCTCAGTCGGGTTAACTGAGCTGGTTTTTACTAAATGTTTCTCCACTCTCCTTCCACACAAATGTGGGTTCACTTCCTCTACATTCAACATTCTCAATTCCCAATCCATAAGCATAATTAGTACTTAAGCGTATGGCCTATAAAACCAAACGGGTAGTATGATGCATTGCTAAATAAATAAAAGCATTAGAGTACACCTGAAAGAGATAGGGTATAATGAGGTGGATTGGATAGAGAGATAGCTCAAGATAGGGATATGGGTAATGAGGTGGAATGGATGAACAAGGTCAAGATGGAAATAGGGTGTAATGAGGTGAACTGGATAGAACTAACTCTAGATCGGGATAGGTGGCGTACTTTGGAAGTACGGTCACGAGTTCCAAATGTCATAGAGTAAAAAAGAAATGTGTATTAATATTAAGCTTTATTACTTAAACTAATAACCCAGCATTTACAATTAAACCGTAGACTAAGATATTACTGAGAAACAGAAACACTATAATAGTTTCAAATATTATCGTAGCACAGAGGAAACTAACAAAGAACTTCAGTGTATATTAATTGGTTTGTTTGAGTACGATAGTTCTCTTTCTATTCAATCAAAATGGTACAACTTTATGGACACACGTGGATGCAGAACAGAACAAA
This sequence comes from Timema cristinae, assembly GCA_039000515.1. Classification (NCBI taxonomy): domain Eukaryota; kingdom Metazoa; phylum Arthropoda; class Insecta; order Phasmatodea; family Timematidae; genus Timema; species Timema cristinae. The sequence goes on from JBCFYV010003411.1 coordinate 16,654, forward strand.
GGGATATGTCATACTTTCAATATAAAATAAACAATCCAATGTGTTGATAATCATAATAAAAAAGTAGATCTTTACTTTAGAAAGCCCCCTCCGATGGGCACAAGAATAGTCATCAATCTCGCCTTGTTTTATTGCCTGTTATGAGAATAATAATATAATAATATTAGCACCGCCACTTACTACCCGTTAGGGTTATACGCTTTAAGTACTAATTACGCTAATGAATTAGGAATTGAGAAGGTTGAATTAGAGGAAGTGAACCCGCATTTGCGTGGAGGGAGAGTGGAAAAACATTTAGGAAAAACCACCCCCAGTACACCCGACAGAGATTCGAACCTTGATCTCCCCGTCCTCAGCAGTCGAGCTCAACACGACTAGCGCGTTAGCCAACTACGCCACCGAGGTGGGTCTGTGATGAGAGGCAGAGTTTTAATTATAACTGGATGTAATGGGGTTATTTTTACTAAATCGTTTCATACTCTCCCTCCACTCAAATGCGAGTAAACTTCCTATAAATTATATCTTTCTCAACCTTACACAATTTTTAAAATTAAATTGAACTGGGTGGAATATTTTAATGACCACAATTAACACCGTACAAAAAATCCGCTGTAAAATTGTTATATCCCCTTAGTAAAGTAGTAGTATGGATTTATAATTCTTAATTTTATAATCAAGCTCAGGTTAAACCTACTTATGAACTGTAAAGGAATTAAATACTCAAATATTTTTAGTTGAATTACGGGTAGTCATCTTACTAAATAATTTGAATATCCTCTCTATTTTGAAATATTTAATTAATGATGGGCCCTAAGACACATTACTCCTAGTGGTACAATGCTATATCACTAAGCTATCCAGGTTCATCCCACACCAAAGCCTTAATAAGTGCTTTATAATATAAGTCAAAGGCCTCGAGCTCAATTTTCCGTGTCTAGCTATTGTTTTTCAACATGTATTTAAATCTACACTTTTTAAATCATACAATTTGATTATAAATATGTATCTACAATATAACCTCATTAATCCGACTAATTGGGGCTGGAAGTTGTCTGGATTGAAAAAAATGCCTATAAGTAATGGGTGACCTGGTGGTCTAGGGGTAAGGTGTCGGACTTCTATGCTGGCGGCAGGGGTTCAATCTTCGGTCTCGGCACAGATTTATCTGATTACCAAACCCTTCCTTCACCTCTAACAATATGTGTATTAATCACAACTTGTGAATGTGAGGAATGCCAGGCCTCCACCGTGATTCGGATTCCACGTTAAACTGTAGGTCCTTCATTTCATCTCACAATCACCCAACCATTACACATTAGCGTAAGTGCGTATAACCCGAACGGGTAGTAAGACGTGGTGCTAATAATAATATAAGTAATGCAAGGTACGATTAAAACAGCCTATACAAAACAAACCACATTTATTCTACATTTTCTAATACAAATGGAAAATAATCCAGCAAAAAAATTCATATGTACATAGCTTACAGGATATGTTGATTTTTTAATCTTACTTAATTTAGAACATGTTGGTTTTGGTTCATCCACACTCACGTCACATGTAGCATTAACAGGTTTGAAAAAGTCACAGAATATCTGTAGTTTTCATTTACCACACATTTTTTTACACTGATTATATTCAATTAATAAAAGGCTTTTTCATCGGCGTTTATTAATGTGTTGTTCTGGGAAGAGGGCTTTCCGGTTTAAGTGAAGTCCGGTTTGGCAGGATCCGGATTAATGAGGTTCTACTGTATTAATAAACTCACATACTTTAAAGCTATATAAGCCATTGTTTCTCTTATAATTTATCCAATATATCTTCTTTTATATTAATAATATTAAGAGTTTGTCTGTCATGAGCATTACGCGGTATCTACGCATGCAAGAGGTATAGAACTTCAAAATTTAGTATTATCAGTGCATGGACATGTGGATATCTAAGCCAGAATTTTAAAATTAAAAGTTACCCTCCACATATAAACAAAAGCTAAGAAACATTCCTCCCGGGCAACTATGGGTAATTTAACTGTAGTTATCAATAAAACCAATCAATTCAAATAAAAGAATATTTGCATAAATCTTTTTAAAAAATGAGTTAATAACCTTTAAAATGTGAATACTGAAATACTGAAAATGAAACGATCTTGAAAATCCATTCAATACAATCTATAAAATCGTCCTGCATCATTCAGGTTTCCTGTTTATTGGTGCTGACGCGACATTCAGGAGACATCAGAGTCTAGCCACTTAAATTATTCTCACCATAAGTGGTCGTTTTGTTTGACGGTAGTTTTATATCGATTTGACGCTGGGTTGGTTCAATAACCTGAATTAGCGACGCGTTAGTGCTGGTTTCAAAGTACTTAGAGTAAACTTTACATGGGTTGGAAATTATGTATTTTTAAAATAAATTTTCAAAGTATAGTAAATAAAGATAATAGGGGTTTGAAAAAGCTACTTTTTAAATTCGAAGTTGAAGCGAAGTTTTCGAGGCGAAGTCGCAGATAAAGTTTTTGTGTTGTTGTCACATAACACTATTTCTACTTTTTAAATCGTCCATTTAGTGCATCAAGGTAAAAAGGCATAGAGAAAAATACAGTGGACAACATATTATTTTATTCTCTCATATCTGAATTTATCCATGCTTATATATTCACTTATACATCTTTTTCCCTGAACAAAAAAACACACTAAAAGCTTTGAGACCATGCACTTAGATGAAAATATTAAAAAATGTCGCTTATACTACTTATACTCTCAGTTCCTCATTGCCATTTAACCCCTTATTATTAAATGTTCAAATCTCAAATGTTCAAATCTCTAATATTTAGTTGGATATTTTCATATATGTTCATAACATCTAGATTTTTTCCCCCTTATTGTGAAATGTTTCAAAGACGCTGTGGGGGTCGAAGTCGAAATGAAGGAGATTTGACCTTCACCTTCGATATTTCGAAGCTTCACACACCTCTAGTAAATAATTTTAAGATAAACAAATTAATATTTTTCTCATTGCAGGTGAGCCTACGTTTAAGAAGATGGAAGTGATACAGTTTACAAGCCTAGGACCAATATTTCAGAAAATGATACCGTTTAAAACAAAATGAAGAAAAAATTTCATATCGGTAGCAGGATGGTACAATAGAAACCATGAAATTTGTTTTTATTATTTAAAATAATTAAGTTTTTATCAAATACATTTATTAAGAAAATTAGTTAAACTTTATTAATGTAAGATGATAGCATTCCACGAAGCAAACATAATCAGTTTATGTTTAGAGCTATTTAAACAAAAGGTAGATATTGAAGAAACCCAACAACCAAACACGTGTAAAGTAGAAATTTCCCAAATGATTTCCATCGTCTTCCAGTATGTATTTCAATAGTTAAATTGTCTGACGAGTGTCAACTATGGTAATTGTGTTGAGCTCTACGATGGTAATGAACACAAACCGCAGCAGTTACAAACTGGATTCTCCCACCAAAGATTATAACAATGTTGCTCATTACCAGTACAACCAGCACCCTCCACCCCACTACCAACAGACGTCCATGAACTATAACAACTGGTACGTGGAAAATCCTGCTCAACACAATGCCACCATCCCACCTAACCAACCCCACTACGAAGAGCCCACTGCCAACAATTCGGCAACAGTGGTGGCGAAGCCAACTGGAGACGAGGGTGGTACTTCTTGTCTCAGCTGCTTCAACTTCTCTGATTGCCGGAATGCAGACTCTGGATCCTGCTGCGGTGGAATACGGGATGACAGGAGTGATTACCCCGCTTCTTACAACAACGGAGGAAGCAACAATCACTCGTCGACATCTAACGTCCTAGCGTCGTATGGCATGTACGGTTCGTCGAACCATCAGACGGACGAGGATGACGAAGATGGTTTCGTGCCCCGGTCGAACACTTACCGCTATCATCACAGCGTGGTGAACATTAGTGGCAGTGCGACGAGCACTAACATCCTCAGGAACTCTTCCTCGAGAGGTTTCGCGGACAGCTACGCGGAGGAGGCTGACAAGACGTACGCATGTTGCTTCCCAACCACTCTCGGGAGTTCTTGTTGCTCCCAAACGATTGGCGGACACTGAGACGCCTGCGGTGGTCCAAGACGCCCTTCCAACGACCACGACGCCCGACGGGGATGCCTGCTGTAAACAGCTGGTGTAGGCCGACCATACTTCTCCTGCTTCTTGTACTCCTGGTGGTGGTGTTTGTCCTCATCTCGGGAATTCTTCTATGCTTCAATTGTACGTACATACTAACATTTTCTTGCTCCTGCTAACAACACTTTTCTTGCTTGTAGAGCATGCTTTCTTGTCTAGCTTCTCTTAAACTTATTGTTAATCCTTTATGTCTTGTTTTCACATTGTACTATATCTATGATTTTGAGTGATTCTTGTCTTTAAATCTAGGCTCTGATTAGTTGCTTTGGTAAATTTGAGTCATTGCTATTTTTACTTTTTCTCCAGTGTGTTTCTACAGGTACTATAATTATAAAGTATTCCAAACCAGCCCCATTTGTTTTTTAACGATTTATTCAAGTGACCAGTCCATTAAGTGAAAACAAACTGATATTTACGTGATAAAGGTCCATAGGATCAGTATTCATAGCCAAATAAAATACAATCAAGTAAAAAATTAAACAATCCAGATTATTATTTTAAATTTAACTGAACAAATAAATAATTTTTAATATGATAAAATTGTCATACCTGTAACGCACTTTTATAAACAGACGTTTCAGAAAATTGAATCAAAACCTATAGTTTTTGAATATATTAGGGAATTTTAAACCAAAATATAATAATTTGAGGTTATCTTGGTGGTTTTAAAAATAAAATTGCAAATGTGGGTGAAATATTTATATTATAGATGGCGCTGAACATGTTTTAGAAATTAAATTAACTTAAATCAGATTTTTAAGGCTTTATTTACTACTAAAACAATGTTAATCCATTTCCTTATAGCGATAATCTTTTATTTTATTTCATTTCCAAAAATAATTAACTTAAAACTCTTTCAATTATTTGCTCTTGTTTGTTCCTGAAAATATCTAATCTATAAAATTAAGTTTTTGATTTCAAAATACTATTTCTACTGTTACATTACGTGACTATTTTTAAGCGACGTGCACATTGTATTCATTACATTAATTGGAAAATATTCCATTTGAAATTTGTAACTTTATACGAAATACTTATTTGTATTTTAAAAATATATTGTCTAATCAATTCTGTTAGCCAATAGTAGAAGAACTAACCGCAAATAAAATTAAAAATTTATTATTTTTTGTGATCATTTTATGATTTTTTAAAATATTAGAAAAAAATACAGTACTTTATAATTTTGATCTGAATTGAAAATAAAATTAAATATATATAATGATTACAAGATCAGACCCATGATTTAAAATATCATTTCTCAAGGTTTTCTAAACTTCTTCCACTTAGGAATGTACTGGTTTTGAATATACGTTTGTATCATTAAGACGATTGACCGTTTTCTTTTGGCGTGGAAATGCAGAGCCGTGGGAACAAACGTTTATCTTTAAGAATTGTTATAAGTTTGCAATGATCCTTTTCGGAAACGGTTTGTTCAAGACCTATATGTTTTTGAATATATTATGGAATTTTAAACCTAAATATAATAATTTAAATTCAGCTTAGTGGTTTTAAAAATAAAATTGTAAATGTAGTTGAAAAATTTAGTAATAGAGATGGGCACTGAACATTTTTTATTAATTTATTAACTTAAATAAGATTTTGAAGGTTTTAGGTTCCAACTAAAACAATATTAACCCATTCCTTATCACGAACTCTTTTATTTGTTTTTAAATTTTCCCAAAGTTTAAAGATATTTTTTTTATTTTAACGGTGATCAAATATTAATAATATTGACATTTTTCAATAGAAAAATGCCGCTTCATAACAAAAAAAAATAAAAATAACACCTAATAAACATTGATAATTTTTCTTAGAAGGGGGGATGAAAATATCTTAAAAAAATTTCACTCGTTCTCGAAAAAAATGGTATTTTCAAACGTATGATTTTTCCGTAAGGCCTGTCCGGTAGCTAGGCCATCTACTTTTTTCCCATGATTCATCTGTTCTTGTAGGTGCGGAAGGATACTTTGGTCGGGTTTGTGAAGCCACACACGCCTTTCACTCCTCCTACACCATTCCACAAAATAAGTTTTAGACTTGCACTTGGCGTGCAAAGGGTTTTAAGGAGGTAATAAGATTAAAGTGTAAAAATGATTAGATGATTAATGAATTAAATAAAATTAAAAACTAGCTAACGCTTACATTAAAAATTAACTTAAACAAGTAAGCGCTTCAGTGGCCAAATTATTTAAGGTGTCACTCTTGTGTTATAATGGCTTGTATATGACAGGCGGATTGGAGGTCGAATCATGTGGGGTTTTTACTAAATGGTTTCCCATTCTTTTTCCCACGCAAATGCGTGTAGATTATTTCCAAAATGTATTCCTCTTCATTCCTACCCCAGTAAAGTACCAAATTTTATCATGTATGGGAATAACTGAAACATAGGGTAAAATGGGATTAAAATAATTACCATTTATAATTTTAAGTCTATTTTTATTTATGTACAACAAAAATTTAAATTTTAATATTTCATCTAATGTGCTGAAGCACGCCAGGAGGTTGAGTAGTGGAATGGCCAATTGCAACGAAACGATATCTAGTTAGATCAAGGTTTGAGCATTTGGGTGTACGAGCTAATTTTTTTAAATACATTTTTGTTAGGCACTTAGTTATCTTCAGATATTTGTGTTAAGTGGGTTCATTCTTTCAGTATTAAATTTGCGGACATAAGTGACGTTATCCATGTCATCTAAAATAATTGGTTTACAACGGTAAAATTTGTTTTCAAAAAATATGCTCTCTCTTGGCTTTTTATTATGAGCACAAAGGTTGTTAACCATTTAAACTAGTATTTGGGGAATTGGTTTGTTAACATAAATGATATTCATCTGTATTAGCATCCAAGGAGGTTGGGAAGCTACCGTGATAAATCACATGCGGAAAATTACCTCCCAAAACCGTGATAGAGATTATTAACCTCGAGCTACCGATCACCAGCTACCCAGACTTTTTATAGCTTTGAAGCATATACCATGGACGAGAATGGAAAATTACATTGCTTACTTACTCTGCGGAATTGGGAAATAGAAAATTCACTGCCGTTTTTAAACAAAAGTATTCCACCTATCCCTATCTTGTGCTAGTTCTTATCAGTAACCCCATTCTTACTCTCATTGTTTAAGATAGAACTATCCAGTACACCTCATTACACATTATCCCATCTTGAGAAAGTTCTATTCGTCCCCTCAATACCCCCTATCTCTATTTTTGTGCCAGTTTATCCAGTCCATCTCAATACCCCCTACTCTATCTTGTGCTAGTTCTATCCAGTCTCCCTCAATACACCCTATCTCTATCTTGTGCCAGTTCTTCCAGTCCACCTCAATACACCCTATCTCTATCTTGTGCTAGTTCTATCCAGTTACCTCAATAAACCCTATCTCTATTTTTGTACTATTCTATCCAGTCCACCTCATTACACCCTATCTCTATCTTGAGCTATTTCTATCCATCCACCTCATTACCCCTATCTCTATTTTGTGCCAGTTCGACCAGACCACCTTATTACACCCTATCTATCATGAACTAGTCCAAACCAGTCCAACTCATTACACCATACCCTTATCTTGAACTATTTTCTATCTAGTCCAATTAGTGCTCCCTGCATCATCTGGTAGAAACCCCATGTATTAGATAAGTTTATAAAGTGGGGGAAGTTCCTCGTTTCTTCACATTACATTAATATAACCGACCACTAAAGGGCCTCGATATGTTCCGTAAATGTATTTGCACATACCTTACAGGGTTCTTTTTACATGCCACAATCAACTTGGGGACTGACGGTTTTACCTTCCCTCGAAAGAAGTTGTGCTACGAATTTTTATAATCAAGAAAAATCCGTCGACCTCGGGGGGTTTGAACTCACTAACATCGGGTCCTGAGGCGAGCACTTTACCCAAGATCACCGAATGAAATAAGTAGGTCACTACATCTTGAGATAGTACCCTCCTCTTCATAGTATATAGGAATGATGTAAGGTGAAACTAAGTTTTCCTTGCGTGGTGTCCGGGACTGGGTGACCGCTCAATTAGCGAACGTAGCGAACATCGAGTCTCGTAAGTGCTTTTCCACCACAGCGGCGCGGGAGAGGAAGTTGGGTGGTTATATTCGAGAACACCATATTTTTGGAACTTCCAGCACTTCAGTAAGGGCAGATTAAAAACCAACTACGAGTCTTATCCGTCCCCACCACTTTACTGAAAAAGGTTGTTAAATAAGACCAAATAGCCCCTACCCCTCTCAATGCGTTTCACCAGTCGTCCGGGTTTTGTATGCATATAAAAAAAAAAATGTGTTTAATAAATAGGGATAAGGAAGGTTTAAAATTTAAAAACGTAAACGGGATTTTGTGGGGGTGGTGGGAAAAAAAAGAGGAAATAAAATTTTAGAAACCCCCAACCCGGGTTGAACCAAAAACCCGCAATTCAATTAGTCTAGGCAAAAAGAGCATATTTTTTTAGAAAAATTTTTTCATCGAAGAGGATTAAAAAAAATTTCCTTTTTTTTTAAAAAAAGGGGAAAAGCATTTTGGTAACATTCACCTTTTTCTCAGACTAAACTCAAGCCCCCCCTTTATCCTGCCAAACCGATTTGAACCCACCGGCTTATATTTTGGGTGGTTTGGGGGTTTTTAAAACATTACGAATTTAAGAGTTTTTTAATTTAATGGTGAAGTTTCAAAAGGCTTTTTTTGAATTTTTTTTTTTTTTTTAGTTTTGAAAGCAATCAATTTAAAAAATTTTTTATTTTATGTATAAAAAGCGCTTTTCTTTTAAATAATTAGTTAATTTTAAAATTTTTTAAAAAAAACAAACCTTGAAAAATTTGTAATAATTGGGTAGAAAAAAATTAAAAGAATATCTAAGAGTAGGAAAGTACCAAATGGTTTTGCTTGGCGGTTTTAAGGGGAAAAAATATTGGGAAAAAGGGAATCCAGTCCTACAAAACCGGTGAGTCACGGGGGGAGGTCATACATAAAAAGCCACAACCCCTTTGACCAAAAAATAATGAGACCCCACGAAAAAACAGCTTTGTTATTTTTAACAACTTTTTAAAAACCTTTTTACCCCACTCAAAGCTTGGGAAAACAAAATTTTTTTTCCGATTTAAAAAAAATAACCACCTAACCTATATTAAAAAAATTATGGGGCCCCCATTGCCCCCTACCCCCAATTTTTTGAGCTATTTTTTACTGTTCACCCAAAATTTCACCCTTTTCCCCCCTTGAGATAGTTTTTTCCCCTTCTACTACTTTTTAAACCCCCTTAAATGAGTTTATTTCCCCGTCCCCCCCCATTAAAAACCTTCCCAAAAACTTTAGCTAGTTCTATTTCCGTCCATCTCATTACCCAAACCTAAATCGAGAAGTTCTTTTCCATTCACTTAATTTCACCCAACCTTTTTAAATTTATTTTTGTTTTTTCCATCCATTCTTTTCTTTTAAAACCCTACTTACTAAATTTTTACCCCGTCCATCCATTAACCCTATCCTTATATTTTAAATTTTTTCCATACAAATTCTTTCCCCAAAACCCCTTTGGGGGCCTTCTAATGTTGTCCCTCAACTGCATCTTCCCCTGGTCCTAGCCCCTCGGTTTTTCCCGTTAACCCCTTTATAGGGCCCCCTTAAATTTTTTTAACTTCAGTAAATAAAGTAATAATTAATATTTGGGAGTTGGAAATGATCATGAGGGACAGAAATGATGGGCGAGGATTTATGGGCCCGGGTGACAAAAATTTCTGAGTGATCCGAATTTTTTGTTTTCATCAGGGGCAGCCCCCTCAGTCTTAAAATTTTTAAACCCAAAAAATATCAAAAAATAAAGACCGGTTTCGCATACTCCAGTATTTTCCTTTTTCTCAGTCCAAAAAAATGGCGCCCCCGCCCTTTCCTTTAAACCCATGTTGTTTGATTGGGTTTTAAAATTTTTCCATTCACGCGCATGTCCGCCCCCCCAAATTTTTTGGTTTAAAAAAAAAATTTTTAAAATAAAAAAAAATTTGGGAGGAAGGGGGTTTAAATTATAAGGAAAAATTTTAAACCCCCTTTTTTTTTTTAGGGAAAAAGGGGAAAAAAATTTAATAAAAAATAAAAACCAAAAAAAGAAATATTAGCTCCCAATCCGCAATAAACTGATGAAAAAGTTTTTAAGATATTAATTTGTTAAAAATATTTTTCAAAAATTTAACAAAAACCGATTTTTTATAACCCGTTTAAACAAAAAATTATTATGAAAATCTTTAAAAAAAAAACCCTAATTTTAAAAAAGGTTTTTTTTTCAAGGACCCATAATCAAGAACAAAAACAACATTTCCCCTAATACGTATTGTATAAAAAAAAGGGATTGGGTTAAATATCCAGACTATTAATTTTTTTTGATCATAAATCCGCAACATTTAAATACTAACCAACCTTCATTGTAAATTGTAGTACCATTAAAAATTAAAATCTTATATTTTGAAAATTTTTTAATAAATCCAATAATTTTGATCCATAAGCAAATAAAATATTTTTATAAGCTTTTGACAGTTGAAGTTTTTATTTGCTCTTTGGTGGACAGAATTTTCCCTCTTTTTCAATATTTTTATAATATTTCATTAATGCTTTTTGATAAAGTTTTTTTATGCAAATGTATAGTTATTAATTTCCCAAATCTTATTTTTCTAATAAATATTTACTAAGACTAAAAATCTCTGCGCGCACTGACCCTTTTTTTTTTCCCACAATTTATCTCCCCCTCTAGACTCCCACATACAATTGCACTAGTGCAGGAGGTTGTAAACTTAGAGTAAATGTATTAAAATTTTAAAGGGAAAGGGGTGTGGGAAACCTTTTGGGGTTTAAAATTCCCAAACACCCGGCCAAGATTTGAACCCAAACTTTCAAAAACTGTCAAACCAAATAGATTTATTTGATGTTTTTTTTCATTTCTTACCCGTGTGAGTAAAAAATCAATGAAATGACCCCGAAAAAAAAATTTCAAGTCTCAACTTATATATTATTCTCGAACAATAAAAACGCTTTTTTAAAAAATTTTTATTTTTAAAAATTAAAAATTTTTACCCAAAAATTTTTTTTTATTTAGGTTTTAAAAAATGCATTTCTGAATCACTGATTTATCCACACGAGAATTTCTGTGAGCGAGAGTGAAAGGGCCTACAAGTTTTCCATGAAAAACTATTTTCACAATGTTCATTAAAATGCTACACACACGAACCGACGTCTTTACGTCCCTCCGAAATAAATTGTGTACGGGGTTTTTTATCATGCAAAAAAAATCCGTTGAAACCCGTTTTTTTTTTATCCGGTTTTTCATTCAAAAATTGTTTATGAATTTTATTCACATTAATAGTTAGATTTTATGTTTTATTTTGACGAGCTTCAAATTAGGGAGTTTACTGATGAGTGATTTTTTAAAAATTCCCAAAATTTTTTTAAAAGGGGTTTGGTGATTTTAATTAAAAAGAATTTT
>JBCFYV010003412.1:0-30178 GCA_039000515.1 Timema cristinae
TATATAGACATTGGTTAAAAATGAATTGAGCAGGATCAAAAAAATGAGCGACTTACCTGATTTTCCACAAAGGATTTTATTAAAGATAATGTAGGATTCTTGTTACATTTTAAACATTGTAAATACATTAAATTGTTCATAAAGTCTTAAGTATTAAAAAATAGCTATATGCAAGATGTTCTCATTTCACTGTCAATCCTTAATCCAAGTTCAAACCAGCAAATGCAATTATGTTAAACTTCATAATGTCACTATTGTTTGCTGTGGGCTCTGGCGGTACTTGGATGATATCTTATTCTTCAATATCATCACGGTCTTCAATATATGTCCAAATAAAACCACCGAGAGTATCAATGGTAAATTTAACTATGAACCCAGTTAGAATTTGTTCTCTCACCTGTCCAACAAAATGTTTCTTAATCTCCTTCAATAAATGTTGAACAATTACCCCGGAAGTTAATTTTAATGGTAAAACACTAGGTCTTGAATCAGATAACAAGATAGAAACATCCATAAATGGTTCTACATCGGACGACATATCGGAGTCTTCAGCATCAGAGCTAGATGGAATATCACCGGTGTAAATTTTTTGTTTTTCTTTTTCTTTGATTTTTTTTATTACCAGCCACTGTGGAGGTACAAAAATTCGTGACATTTATTGATTTTTTGTAATCCTCAAAACCAATACTGCAGCCCGGTTTTACAAATAAATTTGTCCTTTTTGATGCCCTTGCTTTTGGACCCTTGCGCAATTCACTTACTTAGCATTGTCATTAAAACCTTTTCCATTGTCATAGGAGGAGTATGAGCCTGGTCAAGATCATCTTCGAAGTTTGGGCTTTTCTCAGCAGTTGCTGCAGGATCAGGAAGCTTATTCAAAACACGTTCTCTACCAAATGGTCTAATACCAGTGCAAGTAAAGACATATTGTCCTTTGCTTTAGGTAAACACCCACAACATAATGTGTGCAAACGATTGGACCTCTGCAGGAGATGATTTTTTATACACTTGTAGTACATATTACTTAATTACATGATAAATAAACTCATACGAATAAGTCAAATAATTAATTTAATACAGTTACCGCCTTTAGGATTCTCCAACGAATCCATAGCTTTTGAAACAAGCATTTTACTTGTATTGTGACGTCATTTGTACCCACAACGTTTGAGCTGGACTCAACCAATAAACTATGTGGCCATGACGTCACTAAAGGTAGAGGTAATTAATTGTTTATTGTTGTTTACGTTTAAGCTAACTGATCCACGTTGAAATAACTGGTATCAATTGCTATGAAACTGGAAAATAAGTTAAAAATATTTTTATAGTTGGTAAAATAAAAAAAGTATGATAGTCATTAAACCTACAAATTTGGTTGAATATTCATTATTTTGGGACATTGTTTTCTACTTATAATAGAGAAAATGAAACCTATATTTCGTGATCAAAATAAATTAAAAAATAAAAAGCACTAGCGGAGATTTATGTTATGTTTTAATGTATTTTATTGTAAAAGTATGTACAGTACACTAGAAAATGTTTGCTTTGTAAAAATTGTGGCTTAACAGGAGTGTTTGTATTTTGCTTGCAAAATTATTGTTTTAATTATAATATACATAATAATGGTATATATGAGTTTTGTATTGGTGCTCCTTGATTGTTTTTATCATTGATACTTTTAAAACAAGGGTTATTAATCTATAGAGTAGCGCTGAGGACAGTATTTTTTTTATAGACAGTCCACCTAAATTAGGGTGGAGAGAGAATACTGTGACAAATCGTATTTGAAAATCTACCCATGCCGAACGGAGCTGAGATTGGAACTTTGACCTTCCAGTAAACGGCAGTACAGTCTATTGATGCATTAGACAATATGATCACCCATAGGCACTGGTATTGGTAAGGGTGACATGGGTGGCATGAGTACACTACTCCCTCATAGTTTTCTTAAGGCCGCGGGCTGGATTCCTGGTCTAGTTGTAATTTATTAACTAATTTAAATGAATATGTATGCATATAACAGTAGGGACACTTATCAACTATCAGGGCACTAAGGGGAAGTTCCCCTCCCCTCCCGTGCCGGAGACTCGCGGACGTGGGTTCTATCTCTTTGTCTCTCTCTCTCTCTCCTCCTCTCTTTCTCTCTCCTTCAACACACATGCTCGTAAGAATACTGAGTGTTGTGGGTGGTGATGTGTGCCCCCCTCACCCTTCCCTAAAGTATGTTTGAGTTCTCTCCTCTCTCTCCCACTCAATCTGGATATAGGTAGGAATACTGGGATAGCTAGGGGAAATATGTTGTGTGGGATGTAGCTATACCTCTTATACATGCATCATGTACTGGGGCAGCTAGGAGAAATGTAGAGAAGGTAGGCAGGCCGACGTCAGGGTGAGGGGGATGGGTTGCAGCCCTGCTCGAGGACGAGGAACTTTTTTTGCTCGCCAGTCGTCCCCCTCCTCCGAGGCCGTGCCTGTAGCTAAGATGTCGGATATGTTTGATGGTTCGAATCTTGGTCAGGAAGAACAGGGTTGGTTTTTCTACTCTTTATTCAACCTCATTTCAGGAATTCAAAACCTAAAAAAAAAAAAAAAAATTTTCAAATTAGATAATGTAGTTCAATTCTATACTGTACATTTCGCTTCAAGTTACATTATATTCAAAATTCGTAAAAAGGGGAGATCGAGGTTCGAATCTTGGCAGGGTGAACTGAGGGTTGGTTTTCCACTCTCCCTCAAAGCAAATGTAGGTTCCTAATTCAACCTTCCCAATTCCTAATCCATTAGCGTATGGGAGATCGAGGTTCGAAATTTGACAGGGTGAACTGAGGGTTGGTTTTCCACTCTCCCTCCGAGCAAATGTAGGTTCCTAGTTCAACCTTCCCAATTCCTAATCCATTAGCGTAGGGGAGATCGAGGTTCTAATCTTGGCAGGGTGAATTGATGGTTGGTTTTCCACTCTCCCTCCAAGCAAATATAGGTTCCTAATTCAACCTTCCCAATTCCTAATCCATTAGCGTAGGGGAGATCGAGGTTCGAATCTTGGCAGGGGGAACTGAGAGTTGGTTTTCCACTCTCCCGACAAGCAAATGTAGGTTCCTAATTCAACATTCTCAAATCCTAATCCATTAGCGTAGGGGACATCGAGGTTCGAATCTTGCCATGGTGAACTGAGGGTTGGTTTTCCACTCTCCCTCCAAGCAAATGTAGGTTCCTAATTCAACCTTCCCAATTCCTAATCCATTAGCGTAGGGGAGATCGAGGTTCGAATCTTGGCAGGGTGAATTGATGGTTGGTTTTTCACTCTTCCTCCAAGAAAATATAGGTTCCTAATTCAACCTTCCCAATTCCTAATCCATTAGCGTAGGGGAGATCGAGGTTCGAATCTTGGCAGGGTGAACTGAGAGTTGGTTTTCCACTCTCCCTACAAGCAAATGTAGGTTCCTAATTCAACCTTCTCAAATCCTAATCCATTAGCGTAGGGGACATTGAGGTTCGAATCTTGCCATGGTGAACTGAGGGTTTGTTTTCCACTCTCCCTCCAAGCAAATGTAGGTTCCTAATTCAACCTTCCCAATTCCTAATCCATTAGCGTAGGGGAGATCGAGGTTCAAATCTTAGTCAGATGAACTGAGGTTTGGTTTTCCACTCTCCCTCCTAGCAAATGCGGGTTCACTTCCTCTAAGCTAATACGGGTGTACTTAGTTTAAAAATTATTCATCTCCATTTCAGGAATTCAAAACCTAAAAAAATTTTAGAATTAAAACGAGGAGATCGAGGTTCGAATCTTGATCAGGTGAACTGAGGGTTGGTTTTTCCACTCTCCCTCCAAGCAAATGCGGGTTCCTAATCCAACCTTCCCAATTCCCAATTAGTACTCTGAACAATTTTACACTCTCATCATTGACAAATGATGGTACATTTGTTACATTGTGAACGTACAAATTTGTATGTGTATATCATTCTATCTGTCATATATTCAAAATTCGTATCAGAATTAAAAAGAGGAGATCCAGGTTCGAATCTTAATCAGGTTAACTGAGGGTTGGTTTTCCACTCTCCTTCCAAGCAAATGCGGGTTCACTTCCTCTAAGCTAATACGGGTTTAGTTACTTTAAAAATTATTCATCTCCATTTCAGGAATTCAAAACCTAAAAAAAATTAGAATTAAAACGAGGAGATCGAGGTTCGAATCTTGATCAGGTGAACTGAGGGTTGGTTTTTCCACTCTCCCTCCAAGCAAATGCGGGTTCCTAATTCAACCTTCCCAATTCCTAATCCATTAGCGTAATTAGTACTCTGAACGATTTTACACTCTCATCATGCGCAAATGATGGTACATAGCGAACGTACAAATTTGTGTGTGTATATCATTCTATCTGTCTTATATATTCGAAATTCATATCAGAATTAAAAAGAGGAGATCCAGGTTCGAATCTTGGTCGGGTTAACTTAGGCTTGGTTTTTTCACTGTACAAATGCGGGTTCCTAATTCAACCTCCCCAATTCCCAATTAGTACTCTGAATGATTTTTCACTCTCATCATACCCAAATGAGGGTACATTTGTTACATTGTGAACGTACAAATTTGTATGTGTGTATATCATTCTATCTGTCTTATATATTCAAAATCCGTATAAGAATTTAAAAGAGGAGATCCAGGTTTGAATCTTGGTCAGGAGAACTGAGGGTTGGTCTTTCCACTCTCCCTCCAAGCAAATGAGGGTTCCTAATTCAACCTTCCCAATTCCCAATTAACACTGTGATTGATTTTACGCTCTCGTCATGCACCTGGAGCTATAAACTCTAACCGTGATACATACGCATATAGTCTTTCGCTCGCTGTAGGGAACGACGGGTTTGGGAAGGAGAGGCGACCCTTCCCGCGACCAGAGGAAGTTACACACACGCGCAGAGACGGTGGGAAACGAGGGGTGAGGGGTGACCTCCAGGACACGAGGATCGACCCTCGAGGCGTGTTAAGGCGGACTCGCAAAGTCCGAGGGTTTGATTCCCAACCAGGCCAAGGACTCGATTCCCAGGTGTCTCCCTCCCGGGAGTCCGGGTTTGGTTCCACAGCTACGAGAGCTCTCTCCTGAGGGTCCGAGCTTCAATCCCTGGAAACATACATATCCCCCACAAAATATGGATTCAGGCATGACCGAGATACTAGAAAATGAATTCCTCTATATTGAGATAGTCCTATTCAGTCCGCCTCACTACAGCCTGAGCTAGTCCTATCCAGTCCAACTCATTACACACTATCTCGAGTTAGTTATATTACGTTCACCTCATTACAGCCTATCTCTATCGCGAGCTAGTTCTATCCTGCCCCCTCACTACACCCAGAGCTAGTCCTATCCAGTCCAACTAATTACACTCTAGCTCTATCTTGAGCTAGTTATATTCAGTCCACCTCATTAAACCCTATCCCTATCGCGAGCTAGTTCTATCCAGACCACTTTATTACATCCTATTCCTATCTTGAGCTCGTTCTATCCAGTCCACTTCATTACATCCTATTCCTATCTTGAGCTAGTTCTATCCAGTCCACTTCATTACATCCTATTCCTATCTTGAGCTTGTTCTATCCAGTCCACCTCATTACATCCTATTCCTATCTTGAGCTAGTCCTATCCGGGCCACCTCATTACATCCTATCCATATCTTGAGCTTGTTCTATCCAGTCCACCTCATTACATCCTATTCCTATCTTGAGCTAGTTCTATCCAGTACACCCTATATCTATCTTGAGCTTGTCCTCTCCCATCCCTCTCATTACATCCTATCTTTATCGTGAGGCAGTCCTATCCAGTACACCTCATTACACCCTATCTCGAGTTAGTTATATTAAGTTCACCTCATTAAAGCCTATCCCTATCTTGAGCTAGCTCTATCCACTCCAACTCATTACACCCTAAGCCAGTTATATCCAGTCCACATCATTACAGCCTGAGTTAGTTTTATCCAGTCCACCTCATTACACCCTATCCCTATCTTGAGCTAGTTATATTCAGTCCACCTCATTACAGCCTATCCCTATCTTGAGATAGTTCTATCCAATCCACCTCATTATACCTTATTCCTATCTTGAGTTAGTCCTACCCAGTCCGTCTCCTTACACCCTATCCCTATCCCAAAGCTTCTCCGAGGCCATGCCGGGATCCCCTTAGCTAAGATGTCGGGAACCTGAAGGAAACATACATGTCTCTCCCTCCCTCTCCTAATGTATCACGGACCAGGAGCTCTGTCATGTGCTCTGATGTTTTTTTTTGGAACAGGGGTAACCTCCGTCTGTATGCATCGTTTCGAAGATTAGAGGGGACCCTTACACGAGAGGAACTTGCCGAGTAAGGTCAAGGCTGATTGGGAAGTGTGGGAAAATCCAAACGTTCGATGTAGAGGGGGACATAAAAGAGGAAACATGTTGGTTTTCTCTCTCCCACAACCCTCGAGCTGAACTCTGCTTATCTAACCCGCTTAACTCCTTTCTTCCCTCTCTAAGAAGGACTGATGGACGAGTATAGCTTGAGTCTATAAGAGTGATGAAGCATGTTAGTCGACGCGACGAATTAATCTCAGTTCTCTAGACCGGAGACGTGACTGAGATGAAACGTTGCAAGCGTCGAGGAGGATCGAACCTCTGAACCTGTAGGCAGGAGGAGGGCTAGATCATGTAGCTGCTCTCGACAATCATCCCTTAGTTTGCCATAAATGTTCCACCATTCGTCTCTCTCTCGAACAAAGGTTCAGCCGGATTTCAACCATAGGTAATATAGATTTACGATCATGAGCACGGCTCAGGTATATGCATTGACCGAGCGCTAGAATTAGGATGCTACCGGAGGTGAGCTCTCCTGGTTATCGTACCAGGGGTTTAACGAGCCTGAGTGCGTTTGGCTGGTTGCGGGAGAACTTGTACGGTAAGAGTAT
Organism: Timema cristinae; assembly: GCA_039000515.1. Classification (NCBI taxonomy): domain Eukaryota; kingdom Metazoa; phylum Arthropoda; class Insecta; order Phasmatodea; family Timematidae; genus Timema; species Timema cristinae. Next base: position 6,931 of record JBCFYV010003412.1, read on the forward strand.
CATGTCACTTGAATGCTACCCATTCATATGCGAGTTTGGCATACATAAATTATAACAAGGCGCGATAAAAGGCGAAGATTGAGACAAAATAAATATTGAGTCAGAATGATTTAGAAACAATTCCGAATAAATAAAATTGTCTTATTATTAAAAGTTTGCAATCAAAATTAAAAAGTATAAAATAACAACTAATAAAGGCTCATCAGAATAAATAAGTTAAAATTCCAAATGAATAAGTAATAAGACAGAAAAAATAAGGAACGAACATTAAAGAGGAAGCGGTTAGAATAAATACGGAATGAATCGAATTTAAAAATAAATAAGTAAGAATATTTGAAAGGGAATGATTTGGAATAAATAAGGGATGAGTGTATATATATAGTGAATAAAAAAATAGTCTTGATAAATTAGGAATGAGTTGGGATATTTTAAGTAGAAGTTTGAGAATAGATAAATAACAACACAGAAAATAATAAAAGAGTGAGAAACAATATTATCATCATCATAAAGAACTTTTTCCAGCCTGTGGCCGGTTCTGTTTAGTAAAATGCCTCATCTCCCTCCTGCACTCTCTTCTACTCTGCTCCTCTCACTTGCACACTTGGTGCTGTCTGTTCCTTCCATCTTGTTCTTGGTCCTCGTTGTCGTCTCTTCCCTACATACTTCATATTCAATAATCTTCTTGGAATCCTCTCCCTTACCATCCTAATTACATGTCCATACCATCTTATCCTAGCTTCCTCTACTATCTCATGTACATCAACTCTAGATCTTACATCTTCATTCCTAATCCTATCTCTTCTGGTGACAGCTAGCATGCTCCTCAAAAACTTCATTCCCATGGCCTTCACTTTCCTTTCTCTTTTATCCAAAGGCCAAGTTTCCGTTGCATAAATTACTATTGGTTTATGCGGTACTTCCCTACACTTACTTACACAATAACACTTGTTTACAAAGTTAAACATATTTTTGGCAAAAAGAAAAGTCTGACTCTGATAGTATATTTATGCTGAATTCAAATATGTAACTAGTTTATTTCCTACCATGCATGGATTTTTAGTGATATAATAGTCTAATTCTGAAAAAAAAGTATTTTATCACATACCGGTACTTTTAAAGCATTATTAATATAAACTAAAGATTGACAGTTGATGATTTTCTATTATAGTTAGCTTCTGAAACATCCCTCTTAAGTGCCAGCAATAGTTTGCGATCATACAGAATTCTCCTCTTTCCCATGATCAAAATGTCTTGGTGGAAATGTTCCTCGCTGAGGTTCTTGCGGAAGAAATTTAAATGATAGTCCAAGAAATGAATTTTAAGCAACAATTACACCCCATATCTTTGACTGACTGCAAGAGTTAATCCACATTGTCATTGTAGTTCTATGCTATAAAGTTTTCCGTAAATGTTTCTGTTAGCTCTTAAGAATGATCCACATGCTGTATTTTCAAATTGGCTCACTATATCATCAAGTTGGTATAAATATAGAACAACTCGTTATAGATAAGGAACGAATAGGTATAAAAATAATTATATTATGTTCTTTAACTAAAAAAAAGTCTGAATGAATAATCAACAGTTCAAAATTAATAATAAATTTGTGAGAGTAAATAAGAAGTATCGCGTTTAAATAATTAAGGAACGTGTCACAATAGATATGGATCAAGTAGGAATTAAGATGAAAAGAGTCAGACTTAATTAGGAGGAATGGATTTCATTAAATCAAAAACGGGTAAAAATAAATAAGGAACAAGTCTGAATAAATAAAGAATAAAAAGAGGGAAATAAAAGTGTAAAAGTCAGATTAAATAGGAACAAGTCGGAAAAGTAATAATTTGATCAGAATGGATTACGTATTGAATCAGAATAAATATAAAATGAGTAAGAATAGAAAAGTATCAAGTAATAATAATTAATATTGTATGAGTCAATATATCCCATTCACTTTAGGAATTACTCTCTTAAAGGTCTTTTTTATACCCATATTCTACTATATAATAGATTTCTGCCAGGGAAAAAGGCCTTTCAGAAAACAATTCCTATGCTGAACAGACTTTATCTATATATACAATGAGTATGAATTTTGAAAACAAGGTACAATTGCGAATAAACAAGCAGAAAATAGTTTGAGTAAATAATTAGGAATGAGTCAAAATATCAAAAAGAACGAATCGTTATGAATAGGGAGATAGTCAGAATAAATATTCAAACAGTCAGAACAAAAAACAAGAAGGAATGATTTGGAATATGTAAGAGAAGAGTCAGAACAAATGAGGATGATCGATTCGGAATCGATAAGAAACGAGTCAGAATAAATAAGGATTGAGTCAAAATAAATAAATATATTTTAGGAACAAATATGAAATAATACTATTAAGGAAAGAACTAGTCCAAATAAATAAGGAACTATTTGGAATACATACTGCATAAGTTAGAGTGTGGAAATCTAAATTTCCTGAGGGGATCAGTTACAAAAGTTTAGTTGACATTTAGCCTATAGAAAGGCTTACACATTAATTCTATAAGTATTATACTATGGGGGTACATCAAATAACAGGGAGTTTTCGGACCCCTGCTATTCTCCCCTTTCTATTCTATTTATTATGTACAACACTGCCTAGATATCCAATTAAATAAAAGATAAAGCCCTTTTCAAGATAATTTGAATGAAAGCAATAACAGTCATATGCACTAGCATGAACACATTTTGTTTGAAAAACAAGAACACAAGTTGTTCATCATGTAAACACTCCTGTGATATACATTTTAACCAGATCTAGGTAAATTTGGAGGAACATTCACTTTTTTAAATATGTCGTTAGTAAACTATCCTTAACAAATTTTCTCCTTAAAAATAGGAATACAGATTTATTTATCGTGTCAAATACTCTGCAGACATTAATTTCAAAGCAATTTGTTTGAGAAAAAAATTTTCTAATCTTAAAAACAGTATTTAATAAACAACCCTAACTTTAAAGGCTAGAATTAAAATATAAAAGATGGTTGAAGGTAATACCCTTTAACGCCTAGATATCATGTTTGATCAAAATTCGTCAAACAATTTTGGTTGTGGCACCAAATAAATACAGACACATCGAGGTACAGACAAAATTATACAGAAAACATTTTTGGGTTCAGAGGTATATAAAATGAAATATTCAACATAATGTCAAGGTCGAATTTTTAAACTGTTACAATATTTTCTCTTTCCATGAGAAAGTAAAGATTAAGTATAGAAGAAGTCAACACCATACAATAATTAAATACCTATATATGAAAGGAAAAGTTTGGGGAGAGAGCGATCATAACTATTCAAATGAGCCTGATCTCTTTTATTGTCAAATATATTCGAAATACCACCTCGGTTTGGGTTTGTTTCCCATGTCATTGTCTCATTATTCAAATTATTCAATTAAAGATGTATATGTTAAAATAAAGTGTTTTGTAAACAAAACTATTATAAAAACATTTTTATCTCCGAAGTATACATTTGCGAATACAATATTGTTAGTACAATCAGCATTGACATTATTATTGATATTACCCGCTCCAGTGAGCATATGGTCAAGAACATAAGTCTTCTTTGCTGGTGATAAGAAATTCAAAGTTTTTAATCCCGCTGAGTGTATTGAGGTTCGTTTTTTAAAAATCTTTGCCATCTCTTCACCTTCAAAAATGCTTGTACATTTACCCTTAATTTTACCTATACCATTCCTAGAACAATACCATAATAAGTAGTCCACTTATATGTCTAAGTGTGCAGAGGAAGGCACCTATTATCGTGACATAAGAATACAGGACAGTTTAATATGATGCTGTTGTGGTACTGGGAGGTGTCATCCCGGTTAACATTTGCATTCAGAAGGGAATTTTAAAAAGATCTGATTAATTGATAGGTGCTAATGAGAAGTTTTAAAACAATGATAATATGAGAGCCTGAGTAACCTCAGAGGAAAATAATCTTTTGAGTATTTCTCATCTTTTTAAACGAGAGTATAAAAGTATGAAATTACTAGCAATCATTACGCTACGAACTTTAGAAGTGGCCATGGAAATTTTCTGGAAAATTATCTGGGTTAAATCCGTGTTAGGAACAAAACTGGGGACAATGTTGTTAAAGAACCGTTTGCCACATCATGTATGAAAGTGAGAATAACGAAGTGCTATGGATCGTGTTAGTGAGGGAAATACGAATACCCCTTCCCCATTTTCCCAGGACTGTAGATCTGTGACCAAGGTGGTATAACAATTTTGCTCACTAGCCTGAAGGTAGCCTCTAATAGACGAGCATATGACCTGAGAAAAATTACCTAAGCACTAATATTAATTATTCAAACTGGTCCGGGGAAACTTCTGCTGGGTGCATGTGGAAGGAATTTGGTATGACCATCAAATTAAAGACAATGTAAAGCTTAATCGACCCAGTTCAACCAGCTCCGTCGTTGCATCCATGAAGTTATGGAACCTTTACAAAAATAAAAATAAAATAATAAAATGTACTTGTTAAAGTACTACCACAGCTTAGCTTTCGGAGATCAGTATATAAACATACCTGTACAAAAATACATTTAGCACTAATAAAACTTTGCAATCTAAAATTTCAAAATTCAAAAGTGGTACAACACCATTAACCTGGGGTCACCACTTTGATATGGTAATTACTCCAAACGGGTCCGGGTACGAAACTTTTTATTTTTGGTACAAAACGGTAAAAAAAAAGTACAAAACTTTGGCATCAAAAGAGTTCAAAATTGAAAAGTGGTACTATAGGTTAATGGACGTGTCATATCCCCTTGAGGAGCAGCTTAGCGGTTGATACCTTTAGCTATCCTGGTCATGGGTCCAACTACACTTACTTTCCTCGGTAGATCCGAGAGATTTCTTTAACAGATTCAGGAGGAAATACATGTTACAAGTAACAAAACAAAAATGAAGTCTTTCCTGAAAAAGACCAAGCTCACCATTTAAGTTTTTTGTTGTAGTCAGTCGAATCTCCAAAAAGGTATCCAAACACAAACGTACACTCGCGTGAAAAAAAATTATTATATTTTGGCAAATGTAGTAAAAACCCAAAAATAAAACATCAAATAAAGTTCTTTTTCCAGCTTTACTTCGGTCTGCACCTTCTTAACAAGCAATAATAGTTTATAATATGTGTAGATCACCTTGGATGGCGACGGACTCAAAAACAGCACATCCTCTCACCTCCATCACTTAAAAACCCAATGTCCTCTCCGGAATCCTCCCACCCGGGCCCTCTTTCCGAGCGTATTCCCCAAATTACCCAAAAGTTGCCCAAAAGGGCGGTAATATTCCCGCAAAAAAAATCCTAACTCCTAAACTAGCCTTTTTTTACCAAGTACAACATTAGGGAAAACGCTTAAAATTAACAATAACAAAATTATGATTACTAAAACAATTACAAAACAATTATAGCCTCCCTCCATGAAAAAAATACTCGCCAGAAAATAATAATAATAAATTTAAAAAAAACCTATATTCATCTTTCTTCTCATTCTACAATGGCGCTGCAGATATGTTCGCCTGGCAACACGCTCGTGTGGCGAGATCGCGAACTACTTACCTAATCAATTTGAATCCCCAAGAAGAAATGTATAATAAATGAAAATAAGACGAAAAAAAAAATTAAATGATAGAAATTGGACTGCAAAGATATAAGGTAAGTAATAAAATAGTGCTCAGATTAGTGTAATTATAAATCTAAAAATTATATATACATATATATTTTTTTTTTCTCCAAAAATGTAAGCTACCAGGGAACTACTATAAATAGTTAATATCCCAGGGTAACAGCAACTAAAACGTTCTTCCAAGGCGGTCATTACTAACACCCCACAAAATGCATATAAAAAAAAGGAAGATTCACAAAACCACAACTAATAATATTATTTTTTAAGGATTTTAAGAATACTAATACTAATAGTAATAATAAAACTAGGGAATTATTAAAAATCATTACAGTGCTCCGGAATCTCGTAGGGCAGGTTTAAACCAAGTTAAAATCTGTTCCTACGTGATTATAAGAAAATTAAGGAAATTATTAATTATTCCCTGGATAATTTCAAAATAGAAGGTTGGTACCACTATATATCGTTGAAATTAATCAGTGTCAAAATTATTTACAAACATAATACACAATAAAGTTACAATAGTTTCTTCCATGTTTCGTCTTATTTTTACTGAATGATGTAAAGTAATCAATTATATTTACAGGCCAAACGGAAGTCAGTCCTTCCTGCTCATCGCTGTCAAACATCCAAACATCACAGATCGTCGGAACACATCATACTTGGTCGGACCTAGGATTTCCCCAAACGTGAGAGTATCAAACACATTTTTATATATCAACTACTTGGGGGGGGGGGGATGGGTGACCTGGTGGTCTAGGGGTAAGGTGTCAGACTTCTGTGCTGGGGTCCGGGGTTCAATCCTCGGTCCCGGCACAAATTTATCTGATTTCCAAACCCTTCCTTCACCTCTGTGACAAGATATCTTGTGAATGTGGGGAATGCCAGGCCTCCACCGTGGTTCGGATTCCACGTTAAACTGTAGGTCCTCCATTTCATCTCACAATCACCCTACCATTACACATTAGCGTAAGTGCGTATAACCCGAACGGGTAGTAAGACGCGGTGCTAATAATAATAAAACTACTTGGGGATTATCAAATTTATTACCCACAGTCTCCTGTTGCTGGTCCATTCTTGATACCCTGGTATAAACGCATCCCCCATTTATTTGCCTACTTTACTGAACTTAAACACAAACATTATAGTTAGGCCTAGAATAAAATGACTTTCACCAAATACAGTCAAGGCACGGTAAAAGGTATTCATCGTGTCATTTAGTCCTTGGCCTATAGTTATAATCTTCTAAATAATTTCTTAAGTATTCTCTTTAACATAATCAAACCACAAATTGTTTGGCTTGCATAGCCCAACATTACACAAATGTCACAGTTTAGTTACAAAATCCAATTTAGATGAAAGAACTGCAAAACAATTGTCATAGAAATTATCTCGAATAATAATTCTGCTTCCCATAGCTTCCTTATTAAGCCCTGCAGTTAAACATAACACTTCACAATCTAAATAATAGCCTTTTACAAAAAAATGTACACATGTTGGACACAACAGCCCTTGTAGATAAGGTTGTTTTAGCTATGCTTAACAAGACCTCATGTGTTTTAAAATGCACTTTGTCTACCCAGTAAAATCTACATCAAACTGGTGTTCACACACAACTAAGGTATCTCTACCCCCAGTACCTGACCTAATATAAACACACCTTCTAGGCTATTGACCCTACACAAACAAATTAAGGTGTTAAAACCCATTATTAAATTTTAGATTAAGAATACAAAAGCGATTAATCAAAACCAAAGTGTGACCAACTAAACCAGATACTAAAAGTAAACAAAATTTGATCCGCCACAGACAAAAAAAAAGTGCTTGGGTCAAGGTCAAGTACCTTCAAATTTAAAGTTAATATGTTTCAACTCAAGGTGGAAGGCAACTAACTACACGCTTTGTCCTCTTACTAACCTATAAATAAATGAAACCTCTTGTATACATACTTGCAGGGGAAAGAAATTAGTTTTTACTCTTAATTATATGTTAATTTCAAAAGCAGTTTAGTACACAAAATGTGCAGTAAAAGCAACCTGAACCAAATATGCTCTCGTCCGCCAGATATATATTCGTACCTACAATATTTTTATGTGTTAGTTTAAAATATGTTTTCACGTAGCCTAGCCCTTAATTTTACCTCGTGGAACCCAATTTGGGAAACGATGCTGTCGAAATTTTTTTTTTATCAAAACTAAAAACACACAAAGAACATAAGTAAAATCTAAAAATAAAATAATAGCAGATTTGAGTAACTGTTAACTAGCGAGCTGGCAGCATTTGAAGGGGGATAACACCTGTGAACCGAGTCTTCTGGGGAGGGGGTCCGGACCACCAAAGTCCTCCCCCCTGGCTACGTCCCTGCCGGAGGATACATAAGCTATTACGCTTGTGGTGTAGAGATGGTTAATGTAGAATTTAGATGTAGGTAAAGAACGTGTGTTCGTGTTTGAGGAGAGCGGTAAACGATTGATGAAAAACACTCTCTGTACACCCGGCCAGGATGCAAACCTTTTCATCTACATAACCCGCAAACCACACTAGATGAACATGAGATTTAATCCACCAGTTTGGGTACAAGCGAAATAAAGATTAGGTTTTCTACAAACCCTGAACGATGAGATTATACAACTTTAAACGTTATTTAATAAAGGCATCAAATCTTATAGTTTTGTTCACAAGGTTTCATCAGGTGTATAGTAAGGTGCACACTCACAGTTTCTTTCTGCTTTCTTGTACATGACCACGTTAGAAAACCACACCATCATAGAGGAACCCATCAGTTGGTGGTTTAAAAATGACGGCTCTTGAAATCATAAGGAACATTTTATAATTCAACATGATAAGTTAAAATAGATGTAGTGCATGTAGCATAATGGTGAAGTGCGTTAAACACTACAAAAATATATGTTTATTTACTTTCCCATAGGGAGCTGTGTAATGACTAATGTTGACCATGTAGGTCTGCGTCACTTTTACTCAGCTAATGAGAAAGATACGAGACAAACCAGAGGTAAACGAGTATTTGGAACTGGAGATTGTGAGTAAAACACTTTATAAAGTGACTTCAGTCATAAAAATACATTTCAATCGACTTTGACTTGGTAAACACTTCTTTACAATCTACTTTTTCTGCCCTCTTTTGGTCTTCAGAATTTAGGAAATATTTTTATTTCACTTGTTGGTAAAAGCATAACTTTCAACTTAACTAAAAGGACTAATTTTTTTAATGGATGCCGTATATTTAGAATTAAAATTTTGTGAAGTAGGTAGGCACAACGAGAACATGAATAAAATAAAAATCTTTTATAAACAATTGTCATTCAAATTATGACGTCACTGTGTGATCTTTTTGTTTGGTTAAACGGTGCCAAAACGTTTAGCAATCATTATGAAGTATGTAGTTATAGTTCAATACAGCTTGACTAGCTGTGCTTTAAGCGGCATTTAATATACTATATAATTTAAATGAAATAGGATATGTTTATAAAATTAGGACGATATTATTGTCAATGCTTTCACATACTTTTCAGGGGCAAATCAATTACATTACAAATTGTTGGGAAACTGTGTACAATGTTACTTTATATTTTAGTTTTTTTACATAATTAGAAATTAGTTATATCCGCCTCGGTGGCCGCATGGTCTAATACATCACTTTTGTAATATACTAAACTGCTGAAAACTGAGAGATAGGAGCTCAAATCAGATTTGGATGTAGTTAAGGTGTTTTTTTTCTAAATGGGTTTCCACACTTCCTCCACGCAAAATAAGGTACACTTCCTCTTAATCCAACCTTTTTAATCCCTAACACATTAATATAATTTGTCCAAAAGAGTAGGCTATAACCCAGTGGATCCCAACCTGTGTGCCGTGAAGTTTTGGACGTGTGCTACCAAAATTTACTAAGATGTTAATTTACAAAAGATGATTATTTTGACTTATTAAAACATTCATATTGGATTTATAACGGATACGTGACTTGAAAACATAATTTGTTTCTTCAACTTAGAATTTATTCGCCCCCAAAATAATGGATTAAAGCTAAATAAAAATAAGAATATTTTATCCACTTTTGGGTTCTCATGTCTATTTCCAGTTTATTAGAAATATATCGATTGTTCGAATATTACAACCACACAAAGAGGTATCTACTTTTTAAGACGCTATATTGGTTATAGAAAGGTGAAATATAGATTAGAATTTATTTTTCGCTCTCTCTTGCAATTATTGTTAGTGACTATTAACATATTTCGGGGGAAGAGAGGGGTCGAGGCTGTGCAGTTATTAGTTGACACTGTGAACACTTATTGCTCGCCCTTCCAAACATCCTTTTGGGACAGGTTTATTTTCTTTTACAATGGGGAAGGGTCTTTTACAACATTGCCGAAAAAGTTACTCCAGAAACTAAGTTTATTTATAAAAGGAATGATTTTTGGCTCGAAAATATGAGCCCTTACATTTCAAACATTGCAAAAATTTATTGTTCAGATTTACATCAACTGCTAGATGCGACCAAGAGAAGTTGGTTCATAATATCTTCAATTGACCTACGCAACAGTGCACATAGCGGCAACCTTTTATTCAAAATATTAGTTGGTTTTAAAGAGGGTTAGACAGCTCCCAGTTTCTTTGTTCGGGAGATTTTCTGGAAACATCGCAAACCCTTTTCCCCAAAAACCCCCTCCTCAGACACACACCTACACCTACCTCCTCCCCCTTGTCATACCTTTTGTCAGTTTAATTATCTCTAGCTGCAACTCACCCCCATGTTTCTGTACTTGGGTTTATCCGTGGTTCCAGTTTATACCAAAGATGTTGTAAGGGATGAGAAAGGTTTTAGTTGAGTGTGATACAGTATTACCAATCTTGATCTAGACAGGGCGACAAAATAATGTAGACCCGGCCTTGGTTGACAGTTTAAATTTTAATATGAAATTTATTTAAAGAACTTTATGTTCGAATGTTTTGGTAGGAATTCCCATGTTGGAAAAGAAGTGATGTCTTCTTTCGCTGAATAATTTGAAAAGTAAGCGTAAAGTGAAGTACGTTAAATTCCCCATTATATTAAGAGTGCCCTACTATTGTTAGTATTTATTTACAAAATCAATTTAATTTCAAATTAAATTGAAACATATTTTGAAAACTAACAACACATATCAATATAATTGAATTGTTTTTTGAGTGACAATGAAATATAATTTATCATTATTGTAGCTGTAGGTCCTCCATTTCACCTCACAATCACCCTACCATTTACACATTAGCGTAAGTGCGTACAACACGAACGGGTAGTAAGACGTGGTGCTGCTAATAATAATAATAATAATAATAATATTAATAATAATAATAATAAATTAATATTAAGCTATATATTTTGGGCCGAAATTAAAACAATAGAAATGAGTAAAATAAAATTAACAAAATATTTTTAAAGTTCTTTTTATTTTTTTAGCATTACCATTCCGTGTTAATTTCGAGTCATTAATGATTTGAAGGCATGTATCCAAAATAACGGCTGAACCGGGATCCACACTTATGTAGAGTCGTCTATATATATGTAGAACTACTATTCCCACCATGTGTGCTAGCTCCGCAGATTCAAGTATAGAAACTGTGGCGCCTTAAACTAGCGCCCAACATATCTGTATTAGGTTATTATAGTGTAAAGGCAATCGATCTGAAAATAACGGCAGAACAGGTTCCACGACCTTGAAGGGTCTCTTTTTACACCTATAAATATATTTCCCACCGTGTTTGCTCATTCCGCAGATTCAAATATAGAAACTGTGGCCTCTTAAACATGGCGGTAATGTAGAGGAGTAATATCTAGCTTTAAATATATGTAATTCGATAATAACGATGATCCCCACCATGTGTGTTCATTCCGCAGATGGATTTATTTTTACACACAATTAATATTAAAGACCAAATAAAATTATTATTTACATTAACATTATTATCTACTTAAGGCCCTGCCTACCCTCCCTGGCGGCGTATTGAGCTTTCAGCTCTAAAATAGATGGCGTTGCTAACGTTATACAAACTGGTGGATTCCAGCCATCAGGTTGGCAGAACTACTGGTTTTTTTAAACAATTGGGAGACCGGAGACCACGACCGGTAATCAGTAAGGCAGCAAGCAAACTTTTTTCCAAGAATTGAGAGAGATAAGAAGTGTAGTGCCGGACCGTAAAGTGTGTAGGCGACCAAGTTTGACTAAACGTGGGGAGACATAACGTCAAGATACAATCACACTCTCGAGCAGAAAAATTAGCTTATTCATTCCAGTCAGCTAGACGTCCACTAACCTGTAGTACCACTTTTGAATTTAGAACCTTTTGATGCCAAAGTTTAGTACTAGTTTTGTACCATTTTGTACCCGTACCCGTTTTGAGTAATTAGCATATCAAAGTGGTGACTCTAGGTTAATGCAGTTGTACCACTTTTGAATTTTGAACTTTTTTTGATGCCAAAGTTTTGTATCCGTACCCATTTTGAGTAATTAGCATATCAAAGTGGTGACTCAAGGTTAATGCTGTTTTACTACTTTTTAATTTTGAACTTTTTTTGATGTCAAAGTTTTGTACTAATTTTGTACCGTTTTGTACCAGAAAGAAAAAGTATTGTACCCGTACCCGTTTTGAGTAATTAGCATATCTAAGTGAGTACTCCCCGTACTCCAGGTAAATGCGGTTGTACCCCTTTTGATTTTGAACTTTTTTTGATGCCAAAGTTTTGTAATAGTTTTGTACCATTTTGTAACACAAATAAGTTTTGTACCCGTACCCATTTTGAGTAATTAGCATATCAAAGTGGTGTCTCCAGGTTAATGCTGTTGTACCACTTTTGAACTTTTTTATGCCAAAGTTTTGTACTAGTTCTGTACCGTTTTGTACCACAAAGAGAAAGTTTTGTACCCGTACCCATTTTGAGTAATTAGCATATCAAAGTGTCACGTGACTCCAGGTTAATGCTGTTGTACCACTATTGAAATTTTTTCAAATAAATATCTGGTGAGGGTAGTGATAAATAATAATGTACACTTATTTATCAGAGAAAAATTTATTTAAGGTAAAATTAGAGAACTTATTTTTGAAGATTTTGTCACTAACTATAATAAATAACCTTTATGAGTGAGTATGTAGCTTACGATTTTGTCGTACCATTTATTTGAGTTTATTAGTAAGCAGGTAAAATAAAAAATAACTAAAATTTAATGTGCTAAATTTGGCCACTGTGCTTTGGCTAATTTTTAAAATTTAAAGGCTAAGGAGGCAATAACATATTTTAAAAGCAGTTTCATTTCGAAGACTATAACAATTTTGACAATAAATATATCTGTTATTTTTATTACTGATATCACCACGTCATACTACCTGTTCATGTTATACGCATATATGATAATCTAATTGGGTGGTAATGAGGAAAGAAGCATTTGAGAGGTTATCTACCAGCATTTTTATTTTGGAAGATGGGGAAACAATTTAGGAAAAACTACCCTCAATAGACTCGACCAGGATTTGCACCCCAAGTGCTCCGCAATCAGCAGGCCCATTTAACACTAGTGACACCTTAGACCACTCAGCCACTGAAGTGGGTATCTGTTATTTAATACGGTGTTTACAGTTTTCAAACATCTATAGGATTTACACAATTTTCCAGAAATAAATATTTTTGGGAATAATTTTTTATACCTATTGGTAGAGTTTAACTTGAGTAATATCTCCATGGTGTCAGCCTGCAAGCAGGCTATACCAATCGAGAGGCTGCCGTATGTTGGCAAAGATAGGGCCAACATTTTCAAGCTGAGGGTGCCATGTGGTTAGCACAACGAGCCCTCCAGACTTCTATCTCAGTTTTCTAGACTGAAGCGCTACTTATTCATTCAATTATCTCCTCATTTGTCCTCACGAGGTTGATTTTGGTTCCGTTTCAGACCCACTGCTTCACAGACAGAATTAGGGGCACTGGGGATCGAACTTGGGACTTCAGTATCTGAAGCCAGTAAATCTGACCAATATACAACAGAGGCGGTCGGGTATCAAATACTTACTTACTTACTTACTTACTTACTTACTTTATGGCATAGGGAACACAAAAGTTCATTAATTTTAATGGTTTTAAATATATATTTACTTATCATCGGCTTCATGTCGTGGTCAATATTGCTAAAGTGCTATGACTGAACACTGAGTGCGTAAATTAATCAGCTCAATAACTTGACTAGTTCGATTCCCTGTTAGGTTGAAATTACTTAGTACTAGCGTGATACGAACTCGGCCAAGGCACAAGAGATTTTGAACATAAGTGCGTTACAGAGTGTTAGTAACATTTACTTTCAGCTAAGAGCTTTTCTTAAAAAAAAAAGTACTTGAAATATCAGAATAATCGCTGCATTGTTATATAGAAGTATTTATTTGTATCTTAATTTTGATATTATTTCTACAGTGAATAAAATAGTATCGCTGCTCATCCATTGTACTTAAATTAGTAGATACAGATAGCCTAAGCGCCAGTAATATGCATACCATTAAAAAAAACTTACCCTTTACTACAAGAAGTTAAATAATCAATTATATCTTTGATTTTCTTTGTGCGCCCTTTCTTAACAAACTTGTTATTCAAAAGGATATAAAATAATATTTTGTAAATACTTCTCCACCTCAAAATTTATACAATCCATTGGATTTTGTTCGAAAGCAAAAAGGTCACATATTGTTAATTATATAAAAAGTAATCACCGTGGGTACTTATTGTTCGGGATTCGATACATTTCTTCCAAAACGAGCGCACAAAACTGCGAGAATGCAACAGGTTCAAATTAAAAGTAATCACATTTAACACGCTAATAAAATAAAATTAACATTTTCACATCTTGACTACCAAAAACTTCGTTCATTAACTTTTTGAAAAATAACTTATTCCAAAGTCCAATGAGAGTCAAATCCTAGACAGTAAAATAAAAACTAGTATATAAAATTATACTGAGAACGTTCCAAATTACATTTAGACCAAACTTTATTTAAAATAACTATGTTTGATATGAGCAGGAAATGTTTATTTTCATTTATTATAATAGTGGATTAAAAATTCAATTTACAGTAGTTTTCATTTACTTTAAATATTAACACTTATTATTACAACGTGTAGTGCTAAAGAATGGAAAACTCAAGAAAGAATATAAGATAAGAGTGAAGAATTTTACATGTTTTACTGCCTCAGTTAAATAAGGGCTAATGTCATAAAACTTTGTATATGGAGAAGCGTGTGGTTTTTTCTTTGAAAATAATGTATCACTAGAGTAATACTCTCATTGAAGTAAGTAGGGACCAAGTATATTTATTCACACAGCAGGAAGACTTTGTGAGTATTTTAGTTACTGAATATATTAAGATGTTTAATTGTTTATATTTAATTACGCAAATTTTCATAATTGGACATTGGCCCTTCTTATCCTAACGTACATGGTATTAATGTTTCTTTGACTCAAGAAGGTCACAGAGATTAGTTTAACCCTCCATTGCCGCCTGCATTCCGATACAGCAGGTTAGCCAACGCTTGCAAAATGATACTAGCTTGTAAATGGGTAATGATCATACTAACGGCACCTATTATCAGCTAAGACAACTAGTTGCAGAAGGAAAAGTTGTATTTAAAACCATGTATTTTGACTAGAGAGTCGACTTGGGAGTCGTTAGAGCTCAATATCGTCGTGATTATTGAAGCTAACCCAAATTAAAAAATATGTCTAAAAAGAAAAAGAAATTATTCATTAAATAGAATGTTATAAACAAACACTCTAGCTTAATTGTACAAAGAAAATAAATAAATCCATTAATAATTTTTGTTATCCCATTTAAAATGCATTGAAATGGAAACATTTTAATGAAATTATTTCAATAACTATTTTTAGCATGGTTTGAAAATTCCATAAGAATTATGAAAGATGCCCAGATATGTTACTAAAATAAATAAAAAACAACAAGGTTGAATTATTAAATATATTTTGTTCTAAATTCTTTTTGTTAGAACCGTGCATTTATGGGTAGGCAGGGCCTTAATTCACAAATAATGGATTAACTATGATTTGTGAAACAATTACATTCATTCATATCTGTTACTGCCATCTTTTGTCATAACTTTAACGTGATTCGTGTTTTATTGTTTGGAGTGCTCTCTAACGGTTCAATGCTAAACTAATGGTTATATCTGGTTTTAAAGTCGCATGTTGTCACCCTGCTCATCTCTTCTTTCTCCTAGAATAAACGGTTATGTGGTTGTGGATTTCTTCTGTCAGATGATTCTTTGATAATTTATTTGAATTCATTTAATGCTGAAAACCTTACAAAAATAATTTTCTCGTTTCTCTTATTTCAACCATGGCCTTCTTCGTCAAGTAGTAGATATATTTCAAAATTATGTTTCATTAAACATTAAAAACAATGTATCGTGAACCATAAAGAAACATTATTTTCGTGTAAAGAATTAATATTGCAGATACATAAAATAACAGCACAATATCACCATAATTAATATATCAGTAATAAAAACAGTTTTTAACACACTTAGTGACTTAATGATAAATTGATTTTTTTTTGTTTTGTTAAAAATATGCTTTGTTTTAAAATACACAAAGTTAATTTTATTTATTTATAACTAGTTTTGACCCACAATCTACTGTTTTTTTACATTTAATTGACAGTCTAGTATATCAACCAAGATATACAAGAAGAATGTTTTGGAGATATTTGTGGTATAGTAAAATTATAAATTTATTCAAGTAAAGCCAGCTACAGGAGACGTTAAGAAACTACTTATGATTACCATCATGATAATAAATAAGAAGTTTTTTTATTAGTCAAACTCATTTCAAGAAGATTAAGTTTGTTGATTATTTCAAAGACAAACAATTATATTTTTAATTCAGCCTGAAAACACATGTTTACAAAATGGATTTTAAATATTTCATATGGTTTCGTGATAGTACGTGTGCCCCTCTACTTGAAATCTTTTAAAATGTTCTAAGCTTTCCACGGTAGATGTGATATTATTCCAAAATCATCATTTTCTAATAATATTTTAATATCCCTATTTCTCTATTATTATTAATCTTTGTCGTTACACTTAATTCCCTATATTAGGTATTGCATTTTAACATGGTACTTTTACCCCATTATAATCACGCCAACACTCCTTCCTCCATGGTTCACCAAATCTAAAAACATCTTAAATTTTCAATATTTTTTTTGTAGAATTTATATGAAAACTTATTTCTGGGAATAATATTTATTTGTATTTGAAGTACTTCATTAAAAAGCATTCTTTAGGATTTACATTTATAATGGTACAAACGAGTTTGCTCTCGCGTGTTTAAACTACGACCAGAAGGACCAGCCGTGGTATGATCTTATAAGTACAGAAAGATTTTCTATAATTTATATTCCAGCTCACAGAAAAGAAAAGCTTCTAGAGAAAAAAAAATTCTGAAGGATAAAAAAAAACATGCCAGGAGCTACTAAAATCCAGATTCTAAGATATATGGGTCTGGTACTCCCTAGTTCAGTGGTCAGACATTGAAGCCAAATGGCGTTAGTGTCGTTGGGGAGTAACGCGCTCAATTTAAGTTTTGAAGAGAAATTTGAACCTCCAAGTTTTATTTTACTGATAGACAGTAATTATTCCATCCCGAATGTGATATAACTAGTGAATAAAAAGAATAGCTAACAACAAATGATAGCGTACAAATTACAAATAATCATTAGCTCATCGATTTAAGATAATCTAAATTTGATATACTGTATTATAAATCAAATAGTATTTATCTATTTGGTAGTATTAGATCATATAACAATAGTTATAAATTATTATTTAAAACATGTATTGATGTATGAAGGAACTAAGGCATCAATCAGTCTTACCATATGTCTCAAAACATTGAGAGGATTTTTGATTTAATCCATTCTGATAAGTAGCATTTAGGTCAATTTGTCAGAATACGAAAATTAGAGTTTTTCCTTCAATAAAGGGATAAGATGGACTGCAAGAATTAAATAACCAAACGTGAAGAGTGAATGAGAAGTGTGATTTTGATTGGATTTAAAAAATGTTAATATACACTCGAAAGTGTGAGTGGTGTTAATTTAGCTATCTTAGAGCTTACATTTTTGCAGAAGGTCAATATCGAGGCAAATCAATAGCACTCGCCTTTCACTTTTACTCGTTTCGTTCTTGCATACAGTCTATAAAGTTTCAATGTAATTTTATTATTTAAAAAATGAGAACTAAACAAATAAATTTGATACTTCTGTCCTTTGAATGGTCCAAGGTTTGTTTCCCTACTTCAAGTAGATTTTTTCAAATATTATAATTGACTTAAGCGCCAAGAGATTTATTGATAATATCTATCATCCCAAAATATGATTTAATTACATCACTGTAGTAATATTACTTGCAGCAACATATTCATTGTTACCACCAATGTGAGAAGTTTCAGTCCTCTATGAATAATTTAATAGTTTTGTGACAAGTGCCATTAAAAAAAACTAAACAAATAGTCTTACTTTTTTTTATATGATGATACCCGCCTCGGCGGAATAGTTGGCTAACGCGCTAGTCATGTTGAGCACGGCCGCCAAATGACTGGGAGATCGAGGTTCGATCTTTTATTGATGAACTGAGGGTGGGGGGTTTTCCTAAATGGTTTTCCACTCTCCACGCTAATGCGGGTTCACTTCCTCTAATTGAACCTTTTCAATTCCCAATCTATTAGCGTAATTAGTACTTAAAGCGAATAACCCGAACGGTTAGTAAGACGCGTGCTAAATAATAATAATAATAATAATAATATGATGTTGTCAAATTATTTCGAAAGCAAATAATATAATTTTAGTTTATAACGATTCTCTATATCTTAGTGAGTGTATTGATACAAATAACTATCAATTTAAAAAAAAAAACAAAAATAGGTGATATATTTATGAGTAAGCTTTTTTAAGCATCGTCCCCATTACTTTACCTTTCTAACATTTCAACTGCAAATAAATGTCCCTCGTCTAGATTTTCCAGCGCTTCTACAGGAAACCCCGTCAAGAATGCTACCCCCCCCCCTTTAATATCTAATGGGTGAGGAAGACTGAAAATCAGGCAAGAATGTTACCTGGTTAAACAATATAAATTTTATTGTAAGAAAACAAACAAAAGTACAATAATTAAGAAGGCATAATCTGTGCGTGAAGTGCACCTCTCCGTCACCATCGGAGTCTATTAGATAACATAAGTAAACAATCATGAAACTCCTTAGTAGAGTCCAAAAAACGACACTAAACGTGTCGGGCCCAAAATAAAATAACAACTCCCAGTTCGGGATCGTAACTTTATGAACCTTAGTTCCTTGGTCGTTTAACTGCTAGTATTATTTACAGAATAAGACGTACGGCATAACCGTAACCCCCGCGCATCAGTTACCACGCCAAGTTTAAAGATTAACATTTAAAGACGCACGTAACTAACATGGCGTCACACCAATCCAACAAGCCCCATATGTAAAAGTAAACTAAGTAACATAACAACTTCCAGTATTTGACCCGATAAATAAAGCTGAGTTTAAATACAACTAAAACTAATAAAAGAATTATTACAAGTCGGGTTTTCGAACCGGGCGCACAGGCAAACTCTCAGTGCTCTAACCATAAACAATAATTTACTTAAATAACTAACAAATAAAGTTTGGGCTTGGACCCCAAATTTAGGCGGGTGACGAAGGGCGACGGCCTCTCTACATGCCACGGTAAGCGCATGGCATTGCAAGTTTCAACAATAAACACAATAATAAGGTTTTAAAAAACAGAATGGTAATTTTGACAAGAATGCCCTCATGACGTCGAAACTGAAATTTAGATATGTATAGCAATAATCCCCAAGACCTAGGTCGCCGTTCTCACCTCTTATCCACAAGATGGTGGGGTAGTAAAGTGACCTTACCTTCCCGGCGTAGCCGTAATATATACAAAATATAGTTCCCAGAGTGGGGGTAGGATCGAAGAAGATGGAAGGTAGGAGAAACATAACAATCGAAGTAATGAGTTGCTTCGAGAACAATATAGAAGCGCCCAGATGCTGCGCGCGGCCGGAGATGGAACTCTCTTCTTTCTTCGGCTGGTTGGAACACGTTGTTCGATTCTTGCAGTCGGTCAACTCCGGCGCGTCCGCGTCGCTCAGTCTGTTCAGTATTACTTCTGAGAGCGGAGGTCAGTGATAGTGTTTGTGCCGTGTGGTTGTCTTCTGAGAGCGCCCCCCCCCCCCCCCGGGTTGGTGGAGTGTAGACCCATTGATATTTCGTATAACTCGTTACAAGAAGAACCAATAAGCGCATTCGCAAACTTTCAAGCATGCTTTTTTTTTAATAAACACAACACATTCTCACAATGGCGTATCTCAAAAGTGATAATGGAAAACTACAGTATATTGGAAGCCACAAGTTTTATCGATGAAAAAATCAAACCCGGGTAGTAAGTAAATATCTCATTTTATTTTAAATACAGCAACGTGCACTGATCGTAATATTTTCATTTAAAGGTTTGACGTTTCAATACATCATGGGTAAACAGAGATTCCCAACTTCCCCCAAACGTGTGAACAGCTGCACCACTAAGCGGTGCTGACTTACTGTACTGCTTTCAGCGTACGCGTGAATTCACTTTTACCCATTGATCACTATAATTCAACTGGATTGAACTTTTACGGATAAAATTTTCGATCGGTCGTTGAGAACCATTGTGTAAGAGAGAGTAGGTAACCTTCGGGTATCTCTTTTTCTCTTACACACACCAAAGAAAATGTGGTATTTCAACATAGTTTGCTAATTTGTATGGATAATATCTTTGTATTATTAGTTAAACGAAATAAATACGTTTATAAAATGCTTGAAGAGCATAAACTAATTACAACACTTATAGTATTTTTAATCTAAAATAGTAATACTTCCCACAATCATATAACCTAAATGAAAATTAAACAAAAATTACTACACACAGTTTGTCATTTAAACAAATGTAATTAAGTTTGAAACTATTTTTTTAAATTCTAGCCATTGAATTTTAAATATAATATTGTTTCTGAAAACTTGAATAAATTATATAAGCTAATAACGAATTTTAATTAATTTTAGTCTTGCAAAATGTAAAACAACAAGGGCATTAACTGCATATTTTAATATATCGAATATTTATTTTATTTTTCTAAAACATTAACTCTAAACCTGAATTGTCGTTTGGGGCTTGTATATTTGTAGAGTGGTTTTATTTTGAACTATGTTTTACTGTGTTGTTTTGGCGCCAAGAAATCTTGTTTGGCGTCTATTGTGTGCTTTTTTTTAACGGTTTATCTTACGCGGTACGCATTTCCGTCGTGGGCAGGCGAGTTGGTCCTGTATTTTTATCTTCGTGTATATTCTCTCACACAAACTTCTTTGGTGCCGATAGCTCTGAAAAAGTTACTAGACCAAATTATATATCCCTACGCCAAACCATATGATCTTTCAAAAAATGTGTTTTAGCACCTGTCACTTCTGACAGTTCACATTTTAGGTTTATACAACAAACCTTTATGATGTTTTATTTATTTTCTATGTATTGTTGACCTGATATGTTGATGGACTAGTATTAATTATTAATTTTTTCAAGAATCTAAATTTAAAATAAAAATTAGCATTAAATTCCATATTAGTTTTTTATTGTAATGAATAAATAATTTTTAATTAAAAAATTCAATTTTTTTAAATATTAGTATTAATAACAACATTATAAATGTGAAAAAATCTGAATGTTATTACTACACATAGAAGAAAAAAGTCTTAAACATTTTTAACAATATTACAACATATTGATGACCTGGTGGTTCTAGGGTTAAAGTGTCAGACTTCTGTGATAGGGTCCGGGGTTCATTCCTCGATCTTGGCACAAATTTATCTAGTTGCAAAACCCTTCCTTCACCTCTGACAAGACGTGTATTTAAATCACAACTTGTGAATTTGTGGAATGCCAGGTCTCCACCATAGTTCGGATCCCATGTTAAACTGTAAGTCCTCCGTTTCATCCCACAATCACCCTAACATTACACATTAGCGTAAGTGCGTACAAACGAACGGGTAGTAAGAAGCGGTGCTAATAATAGTGATGATAATAATAATACGTATCAGAAAACATTCTAAAGTACTTTAAAGTAAGGAGTGGAAGTAAACTTGGAACTTAGATGGAAAACTCAGGAATAGCTATAAAACAAAATATAAGCTTTCCAATGGAATAAAAAATGGGTTCACGACAAGGCTAAAATACACATATTGTAACAAAGTTCCATTAGCCTCTGTATTTAATATTAAATTATTATTATAAATTAATTTTTTTTGGTAGAACGATCTGCTTTTGGTTTTCGAGGGGGATTTACCGCTTAGCGTACTACCGAAAAACACGTTTCAACAATTTCGATGTTATTATTCAAATTTTTTTCATGTCTCTTGTAACTATGCACGGGCCATATATATTTTTTTACATCCCTTTTAAAATTTTTAACATTTATAAAACATCAGCTGAACGCATACTTTGGGGATTTATTACAAATTATTTTAAGTGAAGAGGAAGCAGCGAGTTGCAGACGACTTGTCAAATACCTTGGCGGGCCCCCCTGCGCTTTCGCGGAAGAGAAGTGAGGGCCCAAAGTGGTCTCCCTCCCCATCCCGGCGTCGAATCTTTTCGCACAGGGGGGTGAGCAAAGGGACACATGGTTTGAGCTGATGGACTCCCCCCGACCTGAAAATTGGATCTTTTTTGGGGAAATTCTGACCCCTTTTGGGCCTTATTTCGTTTGGGTTCCAATTCATCAAACCCATTTTATTTCTGTCTATTTCCCGTTCTGATTAATTGTTTTTTTTGCAAATTTTCCTTTTATCACTCACCTGTTTTTTAAAAATTTTATCTTAATGCATGGGGGCTTATAAAGCCCCCTAAAATGATACGGGAAGTGGGAAAAGGGGTAGAAGAAAAGTTTGGCGCGATAATTACTAAGGAAGAGTGGGTTTTTTATTTGTGCTCCCGAATAAAACTGAGTTTTAAGAGGTTGATGTGCTTCTGTTCAGGCGCCCTTTTTTCCCTTTGATTGCACCGGGCCCTTCACCCTTTCCCCCCTATGCCCGGTCCCGGCCCCCCAGTCCATGTTGTCTGACCTCCGTGACGCTCTTACCTCTATAACAACTCCCTTCTTCTATTGGCTCGTTGGCGGGCCCAATAGCCTTTCGTTTTCCGAACCCAAAGGGAAGCCCCCCTTTTTCTGATTGGACCAGGCCAGGGGCGGGGGGTTTTAAAACCGGTGTTTTTGGGGCAGATTTAGGGGGAGCCAAACCCTTGGGGGGAAACCCCACTATACGAAAGGCCAATAAATCGTCCCTTTGCAGCAAGTGTCATCGCTTTCTCATTCCCCGCATCCTACCCCCCTTCCCCCCGCGATTTACGTTGCCGGGAATTACCCCCCTCCCACCCCGGGCTTTACGTTGCCGGGACTTACCCCCCCCCACCGCGACTTTACGTTGCCGGGACGTACCCTACCC
>JBCFYV010003413.1:0-16812 GCA_039000515.1 Timema cristinae
T
The DNA here is from genome assembly GCA_039000515.1 of Timema cristinae. NCBI lineage: Eukaryota > Metazoa > Arthropoda > Insecta > Phasmatodea > Timematidae > Timema > Timema cristinae. The sequence goes on from JBCFYV010003413.1 coordinate 2, forward strand.
AAAAAAATTTAAAAAATTTTTTTAAAATCTTTTTGCCTTTTTTTTAAATTTTAATTTTTTTTTAAATTTAGGATTTTGTGAAACTATTTACTAAAAAATTTTTCCCCGTTTTTTACTTTTTATTAATCACACTTACATTCTTTAATTTAATTTTTATTTAAATCTCACATAACATTTCCATTTTTTATAAATTACCGCACATTTTGAATTAAATTTTTAAATTTTTTCAGTTTAGTATGTTAATAATTTTCCTAATTTTCTAAAATTAAATACGTTTTTTGTGAAATTTTGGGATTCTAGGTTTAAAAATATGCCGATTAAAATTTGTGTGTTTTTTCTAGATACAAAACTGTTTGTTTTGAGGGTTAACATTATTTGTGGGTTTTAGCATGGGGCTAAAATCAGGGAAACCTAAAAACCCAGCACACTATACACAATCAGTTAGAGTTCAAAAATCCCCAAAATAATCTCTAAACGTAAACAGAAATTCAAATCACTCTTCCAAGCATTTTTAAACCCTTTTAAAATATTTTTTTCCTTCTCTATCATTTTTTTCTGACGCCTTTTTTGTTTTACTTGTTTTTTTCATCAATACTTTTTAACCTGAATATCAAAATAAAAAAAACCCCCCTTCTCTATTTTTTACTTGCAAATTTGAAGTAATTTGGTGTGCAAACTATTTTTAAATTTTTTCCCTCAAACATTTTGCACAGGGCAACATCTTTTTTTTCTTTTTAAAATTATATTTCGATTTAAAAATGAAATTTTTTCTTTAAAATGTGATAAATTTCCAGGTCCCTAAAATTTTATTTTTTAAAAAACCATTTACCAAGCCAAGTTTTGTGATTGGTGATGCTGGGGTTTGATAGTTGGTTTGTTTGAAACCTCTCCAGTTTAGTCATTTTCTTTAATGTTGTTTCGTTTGTTTTTCCCGTTAACGCCTCAGTTTGGGTTGGCGCTACAAAAACTCATAGTGCTTATGGCTTTTTAAAAGGTTGTGGTACCAACCCTTTTCAGTTACAAAATTTTACAAAAATTGATAACGGCTCTTGACAAATTTCAAATTGCCTGCTCTTTCATGTAACTTTTATTTTAAAAAACCCTCTTGTTTTTAAAATAGATTTTTCCTTAAAAAACAACAAACATTTCTTATGGCTAATGACGGACACAAAAAATCAGGATCCCGATGATTTAAACAATATTATCATAAAATACAATAGTTTTAAAACAATATGAATGGTTGTTTTGAAATCCTTTGCTCAAGAAAAATAAAAGAACAATTTTTTTTTCTAAAAAAGTTTTGGGAAAAAAATTTTTTTCTGGGGAGTTTGGATTAGTTAATTAACAATATAAATTTAATTTTGGGTTTTACTTTCTACTTTTCCCCAACTAATAAAAAAACTAAAAAAAATTTTTTTGCAAAATTATTTTTTTATTTAACTTAATCTTAAAATAAATGTCAATTTTTACATAATTTTTGGGTTTAAAGGAAACCCAAAATTTTTTTGTGTGTTCAACCCAAAACATAAGCTCTTTTCTACTTCTTATCTTTTATTTTTTGTATGGGGATTGATAAGTTATAATAATGGTTGTAAATAAAAGTATTTAAATTTTTTTGTTACCAACTTTGCTTGGGGCCGGTATGAAAAAAAAAAGTGACCAAAAAATTAAATTTTAAAAAAAATAACTTTACCAACAAATGGACAGGGGGGTGGGAATTTGATGATCTACCAAGGGTGCAAAAACAGCTGTAAAAAGGCCGCGAAACACAGATTTAAAGGGTTTTTAAAATAGCTTCACTTTAATGTCCTCAAATTTTTTGTTTTTAAAACCCCTTTAAACCTTTTACCAAAGGGCTTCTAAAAACCCTTTTTAGGCACTTTTAAAAGGGAAAGCATAAATTTAAAAATTAATTTAAAATTTCCCTTTTCAAAATAAATTTTAAAACACGTGGGATCACTTTCTTTTGTAGGGTTGGTGTTTTTTTTTTACTGTCGTGGTTTTGGGGGTGTCCCCAATTTTCTCTCTAGCTCATTTAAAGTCCAATTTTCCCGTGCTTTTTATAGTTTTCATTGGATGGGGTTTTACATACTTTTTTGTGTGCCAAAAAACTTAAAAACCCCTTCAAAAATAATCTCTCTTTTTATTCTCCTTAAAAACATTAGTTTTTAGTTTAAGTCACAAAAAGGCGGACTTTTTAGTTTTTAATTAAATTGGTACCATTCATGGGGGAAGGGGATAACCCAAAACCCCAACTCTCGCCCCTTTTTTTTCCCTGATAAGAAATTTAAAAAACTTTGGATGAGAAAACTTCAAAAATAACTAAATTTTTATCAAATAATTAAAATCAAAAACAATATAAGTTAAAATTAAATTTGGAAAAATTTTTTCAAATTATCCGGGAAAACATAAAGCTAAATTTTCCAAACCTTTCATTTTCCTATTTTTGTGGTGGTAAATAAAAATTGATCAATGTTAATACAGTATTATTTTATTAAATGAAAAATTTGATCATTTCTTTTTGATTTCAAATTGCATGTATAAAAAAAATTTTTTCTAGTTTTTTAAAAATTTTTGTGGAAAAACCCAAAAAAATTTTAAAGAAAATTTTTGTTGTATTTAAAAACCCGCTTTATTTCCATGTAAGAAAGAAATTTAATTTTTAAATGTGACAAAAAGGGGAAACAAAAGTCTTCTAAATAAGCCGCTCAATTATAAAATAAAAACATACTCTTTCTTTTAGCTATAAGGGAACAAAATAATTCACTTTTTTTTCTAGCCTTTTGCTGTCAACAAAATTTTTTGTGGCTGGCTTAAGAAAAAACTTATTTTAAAAAATTATAAATATATTGTGAGAGCGTTTTAAATTTTTCACCCGTGAACTTTTACAAATTTTTTTTTTAAAAATTTTTCTTATATGCCAGTGGGTTTTTCAATTAAAGGGGGCCCCAAAAGTGGCCTTTGAAGGTGTCAGGTCTGGCCTGCGGAAAAAAAATTAATTGAAAATAAAATATATGTAAAAAATAACCCAAAACCCTTGTTTTAAACCACACGCGACAACCCTGTTTTTTTGGCTTGGGTGGGAGAAAAGACTTTTAAAATTTGAATTAATTTATATTCAAAGTTCAAAATGAAACTGAAAAGTAACTTTACAGGTTAGGGCATTGTGTAATTTTTTTGGCTAAATTTTTTGAAATTTGTTTATCCAAATTTTAAAAAAAAATTTGGGCCCTTCTAATTTTAAAATTTTAAATTTGGGTTTTTCCTAAAAGTGTAAACCCAAACTTTTTCTGATATGAACAATATACAAAACATTGGGTTTGAGGAAACAAAAACCCAAAAGATTTTCAGGTTTGAAAATTCCCCCAAGGGTTAAGGCCCCAAAAATTTTAAATTTTCCAAAATCCCCTTTAAAAGAATTGTTTTAAGGAATTTTTTTTCAAAAAAGGTTTTTTGGAAATTTTAAAAAAAAGGGTTTTGTTTTAAAATTTTTATTTTAAAAAATCCTAAAATTAATAGAATGTTTTATAAAAAAATAATGAGGGGACTTAGGTAGATTTCATTTTTAAAAAAAATTATGTTTTAATTTTTTAAATTAAGTGTTCACTCCCTCTGGGCCCCCAAAAAGCAGCCCCCGCTAAGAGAAAACCCCTGTTAAAAGCATTAGCAAATCAGAAATATTTAAAAAAACCCCAAAAATTATAAAAACCCCTTATTTTAAAAAAAATTTTGGACCAATTAGGGTGATACCTTTTTAAAAATATAAAAATTTTTATTTGGATGAGAGAACGTTAGAATCAGTAAGTGAAGAGTGGTGGGGGAATGTTTTACTCAGTAAAGGGAAAAGTGGTGGGGGAATGTGAAATCAGTAAAGGAAGAGTGGTGGGGGAATGTGTACTCAGTAAAGGAAGAGTGGTGGGGGAATGTGAGAATCAGTAAGTGAAGAGTGGTGGGGGAATGTGGGGAAACAGTAAGTGAAGAGTGGTGGGGAATGTGAAAACAGTAAAGAAGAGTGGTGGGGGAATGTGAGAATCAGTAAGTAAGAGTGGTGGGGGAATGTGGAATCAGTAAGGAAGAGTGGTGGGGGAATGTGGAATCAGTAAAGGAAGAGTGGTGGGGGAATGTGAGAATCAGTAAGTGAAAGAGTGGGGGGGAATGTGAGAATCAGTAAGGAAGAGTGGTGGGGGAATGTGAGAATCAGTAATTGAAGTATGGTGGGGGAATTGAGAATCAGTAAGTGAAGAGTGGTGGGGGAATGTGTACTCAGTAAAGGAAGAGTTGGGGGGGGAATGTGAGAACATAAAAGGGAAAAGTGGTGGGGGAATGTGATCCCGTAAGGAAGAGTGGTGGGGGAATGTGAGAATCAGTAAGTGAAGAGTGGTGGGGGAATGTAAATCAGTAAGGAAGAGTGTGGGGGAGGAAAAGTGGAAGATGTGGGAAAAATCATTTAAAAGGGAAAGTGGTTTGGGGGAATGTGAGAATCAGTAAGTGAAGAGTGGTGTGGGGGAAAGTGAGAATCAGTAAGTGAAGAGTGGTGGGGAATGTGGAATCAGTAAAGGAAGAGTGGTGGGGGGAAAGTGATCAGTAAAGTGAAATGTGGGGGAATGTGAGAATCAGTAAGTGAAGAGTGGTGGGGAATGTGTACTCATAAAGGAGAGTGGTGGGGAATGTGTACTCAGTAAAGGAAGATGGTGGGGAATGTTTAGAATCAGTAAATGGGAAAAGTGGTGGGGAATGTGATCAGTAAAGGAAGAGTGGTGGGGGAATGTGTACTCAGTAAAGAAGAGGGGGTGGGGGAATGTGTACTCAGTAAAGAAGAGTGGTGGGGAATGTGAGAATCAGTAAGTGAATTTTGGTGGGGAATGTGAGAATCAGTAAAGGAAAGTGTGGGGGAAAGTGAGAAACAGTAAGGAAGAGTGGTGGGGGAATGTTTTATCAGTAAAGGAAGAGTGGTGGGGGAATGTGAGAATCAGTTTAAAGGGAAAAGTGGTAGGGGAATGTGGGGGTAGTAAAGGGAAAAGTGGTGGGGAATGTGAGAATCAGTAAGTGAAATGTGGTGGGGAATGTGAGAATCAGTAAAGGAAGAGTGTTGGGGAATGTGAAATCAGTAAAGGAAGAGTGGTGGGGGGAAAGTGTACTCAGTAAAGGAAGAGTGGTGGGGGAATGTGTACTCAGTAAGGAAGAGTGGTGGGGGGAAAGTGAATCAGTAAAGGAAGAGTGGTGGGGGGAATGTGTATCAAACTTAAAAAGGAAGATGGGGGGAAAGTGAATCAGTAAAGGAAGAGTGGGGGGGAATGTGAGAATCTAAGGAAGGTGGTGGGGGGAATGTGAATCAGTAAAGGAAGATGGTGGGGGGAAAGTTTAAAAAAGTAAGGAAGAGTGGTGGGGGGAAAGTGAGAATCAGTAAAAGGGGATGGTGGGGGAAGTGGGTCAGTAAGTAAGAAGTGGGGGGGAATAGAATCAGTAAAGGGAAAAGTGGGGGGGAAATGTGAATAGTAAAGGAAGAGTGGGGGGAATGTGTACTAGTAAAGGGAAAATGGTGGGGAATGTGAGAACAGTAAAGGGAAAGTGGTGGGGGAATGGAAATCAATAAAGGGGAAAATGGGGGGGGAATTGGAAACATAAAGGGGGGTGGGGGGGAATGTGAAAAAAGTAAAGGAAGAGTGGGGGGGAATGTGGAAAAAAGTAAAAGGGAAAGGGGTGGGGGAAAGTGAGAAACAGAAAAAGGAAGGTTGGGGGGAAAGTGATCAGTAAAAAGTGGTGGGGGAATGTGGGGGAATCATAAAGGAAAAGGGGGTGGGGGAATGTAGAACAGAAAAGGGAAAATGGTGGGGAATGGACTAAAGGAAGATGGTGGGGGAATTGTACTCATAAAGGGAAAAGTGGTGGGGAAAGTGATCGTAAAGGGAAAAGTGGTGGGGGGAAAGGAGAACAGTAAAGGAAGAGTGGTGGGGGAATGTGTATCAGTAAAGGAAAATGGGGGGGAATGTGAGAATCTAAGGAAGAGTGGGGGGGAATGTAGAATCTAAAGGAAAAGTGGTGGGGGAAGTGGGAAATCATAAAGGAAAAGGGGGTGGGGGAAGTGAGAATCGTAAAGGAAGAGTGGTGGGGGGAATGTGTACCAGTAAAGGAAAAGTGGTGGGGGGGGAAGTGAAATCAGTAAGGAAGAGTGGTGGGGGGAAAGTGATCAGTAAAAGGGAAAAGTGGTGGGGGAAGTGGAAAAAATAAAAGGGAAAAGTGTGGGGAATGTGGAATCAGTAAAAGGGAAAGTGGTGGGGGGAAATTTAAAAAAGTAAAGGGAAGAGTGGGGGGGAATGTGGAACAGTAAAGGGAAAAGGGTGGGGGAAAGTGAGAATCAGTAAAAGGGAAATGGTGGGGAAGTGATCAGTAAAAGGGGAAGTGGTGGGGGAATGTGAGAATCATAAGTGAAGAGTGGGGGGAATGTGAGAATCATAGGAAGGTGGTGGGGGAAGTGAACCGTAAAGGAGAGTGGGTGGGGGGAAAGTGGAAAAAAGTAAAGGAAGAGTGGTGGGGGGGAAAGTGAGAATCTTTAAATGAAGAGTGGGGGGGGAATTGAGAAAACAGTAAAAGGGGAGTGGGGGGGAAGTGAGATCATAAGGAAGAGTGGTGGGGAATGTGGAAAAAAGTAAAGGAAGGTTTAATGTTTTTTTAAAAAGTGGAAATGGGGGGGAAATTTTTTTTGGAATAAATGTTGGGGTTTGAAATGTGTGGGGGGGTGGGGGAAAATTTAGAACATAAAAAGAGTGGTGGGGGAATGGATAGTAAAGGAAGATGGGGGGGAAATTTTTAAAAAAGTAAAGGGGGTGGTGGGGAAAGTGGAATCAGTTTAAAAGGAAAAGTTGGGGGAATGTGAGAATCGTAAAGGGGAAAATGGGGGGGAATGGTACTCGTAAAGGAAGGTGGGGGGGGGAATGTGGAAAAAAGTAAAGGAAAAGGTGGGGGGAATTGAAACAGTAAGGGAAAAGTGTTTGGGGGGAATGGTATCAGTAAAGGAAGAGTGGTGGGGAATGTGTACTCAGTAAAGGAAGAGGTGGGGGAATGTGTACTCAGTAAAGGAAGAGTGGTGGGGAATGTGAGAATAAATTTAAGTGAAGAGTGGTAGGGGAATGTGAGTAATCATAAGTGAAGAGTGGTTTGGGGAATGTGAGAATCAGTAAGGAAGAGTGATGGGGAATGTGAGAATCATTAAGTGAAGAGTGGTGGGGGAATGTTATTTCAGTAAAGGAAGAGTGGTGGGGGAATGTGTACCAGTAAAGGAAGAGTGGTGGGGAATGTGTACTCAGTAAAGGAAGAGTGGTGGGGGAATGTGAGAATCAGTAAGTGAAGAGTGGTAGGGGAATGTGAGAATCAGTAAGTGAAGAGTGGTGGGGGAATGTGAGAAATCAGAAAAAGGAAGAGTGGTGGGGGAATGTGAGTAATCAGTAAAGTGAAGAGTGGTGGGGGAATGTGAGAATCAGTAAGGAAGAGTGGTGGGGGAATGTGTACTCAGTAAAGGAAGAGTGGTAGGGGAATGTGAGAATAAAGTAAAGGAAGAGTAGTGGGGGAATGTGGAATCAGTAAAGGAAGAGTGGTGGGGAATGTGTACTCGGGTCAAATGCCATAAAAAATAAACTGGCATTTTTAAATATCTTCTTTATTTTGATTTCCTTCTTTTTTGATGGTAGTTTAGTTTAGTTATTGTCCCTTATTTTTGGCCAATTCAGAGACACAAATATCATTTATTAAAAACTATTTCAATTCATTTCCCTCTCATTATAGTTTTTGTATTATATTGTTTGAATTGAGGACCAAAATTGGAAAAGGTGGAAAAGTACCAAAAAATTTTTTATCAGGACAAGCAGATTGTGTTTATTACTATTTGGCACATTCACCCTTCTCTACAAAATAATTAATTTTATCTAATACCGTTATTGTTTCAAATATAGCTTACTATACATATTTAGAAAATGTATGAAAATAAATTAAATAATATAAAAGAATATATTATAATGTGTCTAGTTATTTTAATTGGTTTTTCAACATATTATTTTTTTAAAGTAGCATGTTTTAATAATGCACATTATAGGTATATTATATTCAAAATTTGAATTAGAAATATCCTTAATTGAAAATACATTTGATAAAATAAATATGTAATAAGTTATATAATTTCAGTCCCCTTTATATTTTTATGTAGATAATGCAGGATCAAATTTATTTTTCTGAACCATCGCTCTCAGCTTGGTGGTGCTAACGGTCGAGGTAAACAAGATAAACTTTCCCCTTTCTTGAAAATTATGATGCTTGGTGGGCTCAATGAGTTTCTTGTGACACTATTTCACTTAAACTACCGAAAGGAATGTATTGAAAACTGATAAAAGACAACTCGCAAACGTTTAGCTTTTTAGTGTTGTTAAACTCAATCAGTGAGATTTGCCAAAGTTGCATCCTCTCATCCTGATTGCAATGAGGGGATTTTGGAGGCGGGCCAAAGATAGGTGATAAGCCCACACAAGGTCGTCTGGAACCATTGTCTTGAAGCCCCCTATTTTTTGTTTCTCAAAAGACCGAAATCTCTGTCACAGTTCATGAAAACTGTGACATAAACTAAGAATTTCAATTAAATCGACTCGAATCCATGTTTTAGCTACAAAAGTATATCATTTGCCCTCTATCACCCATTCTATGTTTGTTCTGGGAAGCACAGTTATCAATCCATATCATTGCCTTTTTCTTAATGAAAAACATCCAGAACACAATAATGTTGTAAAAAAATAAATGAAAACCTCACTTCCCCCACATCCAACTTTCACCTTGGTGCCATGATGCAACTTCACTTCCTCCACACCCACTTTCACCTTCATGCCATGATGCAACTTCACTTCCTCCACAACCCCAAACTTTCACCTTCATGCCATGATGCAACTTCACTTCCTCCACATCCACTTTTCACTCTTCATCCCATGATGCAACTCACTCCCTCCACATCCACTTTCACCTTCATGCCATGATGCAACTTCACTCCCTCCACATCCACTTTCACCTTCGTGCCATGATGCAACTTCACTTCTCCAGATTCCACTTTCACCTTCATGCCATGATGCAAATTCACTCCCTCCACATCCATTTTTCACCTTCATGCCATGTTTGCAACTTCACTTCCTTAAACACCCATTTCACCTTCATCCCATGATGCAACTTCACTTCCTCCAATCCATTTCCCACCTTCATGCCATGATGCAAACTTCACTCCCTCCACATCCACTTTACCTTCATGCCATGATGCAACTTCACTTCCTCCACATCCACTTTCACCTTCATGCCATGATGCAACTTCACTCCTCCACATCCACTTTAAACCTTCATGCCATGATGCAACTTCACTTCCTCACATCCACTTTCACCTTCGTGCCATGATGCAACTTCACTTCCTCCACATCCACTTTCACCTTCGGCCATGATGCAACTTCACTCCCTCCACATCCACTTTCACCTTCATCCCATGATGCAACTTCATTCCTCCACATCCACTTTCACCTTCATGCCATGATGCAACTTCCACTCCCTCCACATCCACTTTCACCTTCATGCCATGATGCAACTTCACTTCCTCCACATCCACTTTCACCTTCATGCCATGATGCAACTTCACTCCCTCCACACCCACTTTCACCTTCATGCCATGATGCACTTCACTTCCTCCAAAATCCACTTTCACCTTGTGCCATGATGCAACTCCTCCCTCCACATCCACTTTCACCTTCATGCCATGATGCAACTTCACTTCCTCCACATCCACTTTCACCTTCTTTGCCATGATGCAACTTCACCCCCCACATCCACTTTCCCTTCATGCCATGATGCAACTTCACTTCCTCCACATCCACTTTCACCTTCGTGCCATGATGCAACTTCACTTCCTTCCACATCCACTTTCACCTTCGTGCCATGATGAACTTCACTTCCTCCACATCCACTTTCACCTTCGTGCCATGTAACATGAAAAGCGTTATTATTAGTCGCTTTACCCATTCAGAGGTATGACAGCTGCCTCGACTAGAACCATCAGGAATGGGTTAGTGTAGGTGTGAAGATCACTGTGCATTTTCATACAAAAGTTCCTGTTGGCTGTTGAGTTCCCTATTTCTGTCTTCTTAAATTAAAAGCCTTCTCTGCGCCGGCCTAATGAATTTCAAGAGAAGTAAAAAAAATTCTCTGTTGTCTGTGTTGCTTTTTGCTGAACAATGAAGTTTAGTTACACGTCTGTTTAGTTCTTTTTTACCAAATGAAAGTTTTGGAGTTTTTTGTAGTACCAATTTCTTAATAGTGCTTGTTGGGAACTTATTTTTTAAAACAGTAACCAAACTTTTAAATTAAGATCTGGCCTTAAATTTTTCTAAGGAACTTCTTTTTCCCTTGAATAAAGAAATTATTTCCCGAGGGAAACTGTTAATATGACAGTGAACCAAGTTCCTATCATCCTCAATGTACTTAATCTGGTGAGCCCTTACAATCTGGTTTGGTCCTGCGTTCATCACTGTATACTAACATCCTTGTTTTTTTTTATTGAATTATCTGCAACTTTTTAGCAGTCTGACCAAAAATGTCCTTAAATGTTTTATTGCAAACTTGAATATGTTCACTATGTAATGAAAAGTGGCTTGTTTACGACTTCCCCCATGGTTCATCATACCTACCAGACGTCACCTTGAAATTGTAACCATTTTAATTTGATTCAAAATATTGTCTCCCTGCTGCTCGATGTAAGAGAACATGAACAAACTTTTCTTATATTCTTTTGACAATGTCTTACAAGCTAACTCAAAACTTGCACATTGAGTCCTATGGCCCCTATGGCAGGGTTTTTTCTCGGGAACCTGTTTGCTGGACGATTTTTGACATGTTTCCAATTTTCTTGGAGCAATTCTTTCTTAGTAGGTGACTCCTGGCACATAAATAAACACTATGAACTAAATAACAGTATAATTAACAACGAACTATAAAACAGTGATTTTGTTTCTAAACAATTTTGAAGAACACAAAAAGTCATCAATTTGAAAGCACACTATAAAGGTACAAAACAAAAAGCTGGCTGAAACTAACCAACAGATGAAAATGGAGGCCCACCTTTACCCTTCTCTCTCAAACTCAACTAGGCACTTAGGACTGTGACACCATTATTGGCCTTTATTTAACTGACATTACAACTTTTACCAACACCCTTTCCACCAAAAAAATAATTTCTGATATTTATGGCTCTTTCACCCCTTTTCCATCATAAGTCCCAATTTTAGGAGAGGATTATTTTAAAAACAAATATTTTTCTAAAACATTCTTCAAAATCTATAATAAGTTTGAAAGCAATTTTTTATTTTATCCCTGATGTTGATAACATTCTTTTATATTATTATGTGACATTTTAAAAGATTCATATAATTGTTCTTCAACAATAAAATTTATTACTTGAAAATTTTCCAGATAAAACATTGTTTCAAATTTTGTTTGGAAAGTGTTCTAAATAAGACACATTTTATATTAGCGCTCTTTAATTAAATTTGATGTATACTTAAAGACTACTTGAAGGGTTTTTCATATAAAAAACTATGAATTAAAAAGCGGTTAAATGAGATTAAGGGCTATAACTTCCCAAAACAACATAAGGTTGACCAATTTCTAAAAAAGTGTAAAACTTTTTATTTTGGGGGGAAACCCCACCCATTTCAATTTTTAGCAAGAATAAAATTTTATTTCATTGGGAAAAAAAAATTAAAAAAAAAGTGTCCCCATCCATTACAAACAAACATTGAATTTTCCTTAGTATTCTCTTGTTGAAATATCATCCACCCAACTGCCCACATTTGTTTTGTTATAAAAACCTTTATCAACATGATAAGGGGCACTTAAGACAAACTCATTTGGGTTACATAAATTTATAAAAAATACTCTCCTAAAAATTGGGGCACTTGGGCCCACTTAATGAAAATAAAATTTTACCTTTCAAAACCCCTTTTCATCATTGGGATTGCCCAAACATTACAACCCTATCTCCCTTCACAACCCTAACTACATATTGGGACCAACTTAAAACCACTATCTCCTTTCAAAACACCTAATTTTCAGGGGATTTTAAACATTCAACCACTATCTACCTTTCACAACACCTAACTATAAAGGGATTGTACCAACATTAAACCCACATTCCCTTTCACAACACCTAACTACAGGGGATTTTGTACCAACATTAAAAACCACTATCTACCTTCACAACCCCCCTAACTAATTTTTTCCAACTTACAAACCCACTATCACCTTCCCCAAACACCCAAACTACGGGGAGTTGTCCCAAAAAATTCAACCACTATTTACATTAATTAAAAAAAATTTTTTTATTTTTATTTCTTTTTTAAATTTTATTTATTATTTTTTTTATCAAATATATAAAAAAAATTTTCTATTTGGCCCTTTAATTTCATTTAAAATATAATTAGTACAATGCTCTTCAACCCAAACAAATATTTTTCTTTTTATTAACCACCTAAAAGAGATTAAACCCTATTACAATACTTCATTCATTCCAATTTATTGTCATAATAAACACGAATTTTTTTTTAACACATTTTTTAAACTTTTTTTTTTAAATAAATTTGGTTCCCCTTTTTTTTTTAAACAATTTTACCCCCCTCGAACCATCTATAATAACACATCTATTTATTTAATTAGACTAATTCTAATTAAAATAATAATTTTTTAACCTCAAATATTTTTTTCCCCCTGATACCATTAATTTTTGTTTCCAAATATCCTTTATTTTTTTCATTAACCCTAAAAAATGTAACTTTATTTTTTTTTAGGTTTATTTTAATATCCATAACTCTAAATAAAAACCATTTTAAAACTTTTCACCAGTTTTAAAAATTATTTATTCACTAATTTTAATAATGGAGTTTTTTTTTAATTTTAAAAATATTCCGTTTACATTAAACTGTATACCCCCGGGAAATTTTTTTTTCTAAATTTTTATTCAATTTTTTATTTAAAATTTTTTTTTTTTTTAACATTTGTATATTCTAAAAACTTAAAGTGTATCAAGTTTATAAATCTATATAAAACTTTAATATAATTTATGTTATATGCATTTAAAATTATCTCAACCAAAAGGGTGTAAAATAAGATTTTCCAATTTGATAAAAAAAACTACTCTTTTTTTCTTTTTAAACATCCCCTTTCAAAAAAATGTTAGACAAAAAAATTTCCCTTTTGGTGGAAAAACTTTAATTCTTTGAAAGCCTACATTCAGAACTAGTTTGTTAAATATATTTGAAACATCTTCCTTTGGTTTTAAAAAATTGGTTTAAAAGACATATAAGTAATAATCCCCTCCCATGCCAAAACAATTATTGCAAAACCCAAAAAAACCAAAAGGGCACATATTGGCAAAGCTTAAGTTATTATTTCTTATCCAGTTTTATTTTTTAAAAAAAAGGAAATTAAAAAATTAAAGAAAAAGGAAAAAATAAACACTAAAGTAAATATGAAAAATAATAAAAATAATAAAAATAAAAAAAAATAATAAAAACTTGCATGCTCTTACTACCCGTTCGGGTTATACGCTTAAAGACATTACTCAAGGGTTTAAAAATTTGGGAAGGTTGAATTAGGGGAAGTGAACCCGAATTTGCGTTGGGGGAGGGAAAAACCTTTTTAAAAAAACCCCCCCCATCACCCACCGAATTGAACCCCTCCCCGCCCTCAGCAGTGGGGCTCAACACGACAAGCGTTTTAGCCAAAACGCCCCGGGGCGGGTAAATTTGATGAAAAAAGCCCACTAGGAAAAGAGAAAGAGGGGGGGAAGAATCCAATCCAAAGGTGACATTTCTTCCCCTTCTTTTGTCTTCTTTTGTAAATATCACACTTTTTAACACAAATATAAAAATATTTTGATTGTTGCCTTTATCAAACAAAAAGAAAAATAATAGATAAAAAAACCAAACAAGGGATTATATAACAAGAAACTTTCAAAAAGGGGTAAAACCCTTGTTTGTGTTATTTTTACTCTCTTGTTCTTTTTTATGTTTGATAAAAGGGAACAATGCCCAAAATTATTTATTTTGTGTTTAAAAAGTGTGGTGACTACTTCTACTATAGAAACAGAAGAAAGGAAAAAGTGAAAATTTTGTGATTGGATCTTCCCACACTTTCCCCTTTTCCCAGGTGGGGTTTTTTCTCAAATTTATTTTTAGTATTTTTTTTTCCTTTTTCTTTATTTTTTTCAAATTTTCCCTTTTTATTAATTATTACCATTGGGCCACCTCTTTTTAAAAACCCTTTTCCAGTAATTATATAACTCAAAATTGACATACAAAAATTTAACATTCAATGTGAATTAATCCTTTCATGCCAAAAACTGCATAAATTACTGAACAATCTGGTCATTGTATATTTTTTTTAATTTTTAAAAACATTAAGTAAAATCATTTTTAAAGGGGCCTAACCCTTAAATTTGTATCAATAACCGAAAAAATATTTTATTTGAAAGTATTAATGTTAAATTTAATACTCTAATTTTTTCTGTTTTGATTTGTATCAACATTGGTCTTCCCTTAAGAAATTTGTCTTGCACGACTATTCCCATGACCGGGATTTTAAACTGGTGTATTGTAACAATTTATTCAAACATTACAGGTACTTCTTCTCTCAAGCTTTTCTTTTTCTTTCATGTCTCCAAAATTAATGTTTTTGATTGATTCTAATAATGACACACTTTTAAATTATTTTTTAGTTTTTACTTCCATACAAAATTAGTTACAGTATTCATAAATTGAAAAATTTTCCCTTGTGATCTATGCCATTTGTTTGTTTTAACCAAAGTTTAAATTATTATGTGCCAACTTTACTATTCATTTTTGGCGTCCATTTGAGAACATTATTAATGTTTACCATTGTTATAGAAAATAGCTTGAAAATTTAAAAATATGATTTTTAAATTTAAAATTTTTGATTGTATACGAGCTGAAATTTAATAAGTAAAACAGTTATCTCACTATGTAGAAAATAATTTTAAACTCTAGACTAGGAAATTTTAAAGAAAACGATGATAATCACTTTAATTTTAGTTTAAAATTTTGTTATTTTTTTTTTTCAAGGGGGTTCAAGAAATCACTAAAACCCCGATTTTGTGCTTTTTCCCAAGGGGTTGGACTCACTATTCCCTCTTTATAATTGCAAATAAATTTACACTAAATGAAACATTACAAAAAGTGACAAATTAGTCAATCATAATACTTTCTCCCCATAAATTATTTTTTAATGTCCACAAATTTATCGAAAACTAAGATATTTAGATGTTCTAAATTATAAAACAAAATTAAGAAAAAAGCCCACTTTCAAAAATTTAAATTTCGCACCACCAACATTTAAATAAATGCATATTTATTCCTTTAGAGTAAATAAAAATTTAACATGATTGAAAGAGTAATCTAATATATTTTCAATAAAATAAAAAAATTTTCAAACTAGGTTTATTTAGAAAATTTGCTACCACTTTTTTAGGGGCATGTTAAAATGTCACAAGGAGAACAAACTAGGCAAAAGCATCTGGGGGAGTACATGAGATTTAGAGGAAGCAAGACTGAGATGGTAAAAGGGCAGAATGAGGATGTTTTGGGACATGAGATGTAGAGGAAGCAAAACTTGGGAGGTATGGCATGTAATGAGGGTTGGGGGACATGAATGTAGAGGAAGCAAACTGAGTGGTATGGGGTTGTGATAGGATGTTGGAGTACATAGTATGGGGAAGCAAGATAGATGGTAGGCATTAATGAGGATGTTGGAGTACATGAATAGTAGAGAAGCAAGCTTGGAGGGATGAGCAGAAATGAGGATGTTGGGTACATGAATAGTAAGGAAGCAAGACGAGATGGTATAAGCAGTAATGAATGGGAACATGGATAGTGGGGAAAGCAAGATGAGAGAGTGGGCATATAATGAGGAGGGAAAAAAAGGACCAAAAGGAAGTTGGAAAAAAAGTATGTGGAAAAACCCCGAAAGGGGGGCCAAAAAAGAGAGGGAAGAAGATAACTAAGGTTTTTAAAGTGAAGGAGAAAAATGGTGGAAGGAGAGAGAAGATAAGGCTTTTACTAAAGGGTCCGTCCACGGGGGGAAACAGTTCATGATGAAGTGAGACTTTTTAAAAAAATATGCAAAGCAATTTTAGGAAAAAATTGCTAAGTTATTTTTCAACTTTACTGAGCAGAAATAAATACCATATTTTTCTTGTATTTCACACTAGCTTATAAGAAAAAATCATTATTAATTTTTTTTTGTTAACATAATTTTTCTCCTTTCCTAAAAACTACGTTTTTTTGGGTGAAATAATTTGCTTGTATTCTCAACTTGTATTTTTATTTTAAAAAAGCCCCAAAAGTAGTAATTTACTGGATAAACTTGGAGGCCGTGGTAAGTGGGCATTGTAAATTGCATAAATGAGAAATTGCTTTCAAAAAGGCATGGAGTGTGTAATGGTGATGATTTCATACACCCCTTTAACTTAAAAAATTTCTGTGATTTCTCATTGGAAAAAAAAGATTTTTTAAAAGTTTTGCTTTTTTTGGTTTTTAAATCTTTGTTTTAAAAAGTGTACACCAGTAGTTTGATAAAAATTTTGGTTTTATGTAAAGAAATGAAATAGATGATTGTTTAAATTCTAACGTAAATTTTTAATAAAACTCTTAGGTTGTTTGAATATAAGTACACTTGACTTGATGCAGACTTTATATATTTTCACTTTACATGACTTGAGATTGAAGAAAAGC
>JBCFYV010003414.1:0-28780 GCA_039000515.1 Timema cristinae
AACCACCAACATTAATTAAAAGTCACTAATATCGGACAGTCTAGACAGTCTTATTTGATTTGTTAATTAAAAGGTTATCCAAAGCTTTCAATACTTAATAGTACCATGATGAATTAAATAACAAAGTTATTATACTTGATGTAGCCGCATCTAGATATCATATTCTGAAAATTAAAATAATACCATGTTACGCTTATATAATTTTAGTACATAAATTATATGCCTAATACTGCCCTTGTTAATTACTGTACCAAAACACTAATCAATTTTGCAGGTCATGGAGGTCCCCAAGCATTGAGTGCCAAGAAGCACCTTCTGGTGTTTTTGTGGTTTGTAGGCCATCAGACAGCCTCATACCGTGATGTTGCAGACAGATTCAATGTGTCATTAAGTACCCTCTATGAAGTGATTTCAAGAGTTGTAAATTTTTTTCTAAATATTGCACCAACTATAATAAAATATCCAACACAGGAGGAAAAACATATTACAAAAGCACACTTTCGACCCAAAGGACTACACAATGTCATTGGTGAGCTATTGTTATTGTAGGCCTATAACCTCTAAATATTTCGCCAACTGTAATCAAATAGGCTACCTAACTCAGGAATAAAAACATATTACAAAAGCATACTTTCGACCCAAAGGACTACACAATGTCATTGGTGAGCTATTGTTATTGTAGGCCTATAACCTCTAAATATTTCGCCAACTGTAATCAAATAGGCTACCTAACTCAGGAATAAAAACATATTACAAAAGCACACTTTCAACCAAAGGACTACACAATGTTATTGTATAACTCATATAATTAAGATGCAGAATATTTGTGTGGGTGTTTTTTGAGGCCAGTTAGTGCAAGTACAGTATATTAGATATAATTATTATAACAAATAAAATTAATTATTTCAGGTTTAATTGATGGATCACACATAAGAATAGATCGACCATGTGAGTGACCAAGGAGTTGTGAATGAAAAAAGGGAAATTTCTTGATGTATTTGTTGGCTACCCTGGCTCAGTTCATGATGCCAGAGTGTTCTTCAATTCTCCCATAGCAAGAGATCTTGATGAGCTCTGCCAAGGTATATTTAATTTATTATAGTAAAAAGTAGTTTTTTATAATTGTAAATGTAATTTGGTTGGTAAAGTGTGCTTGTTTTGAGATAAGTGTTTGAAAGTTATTTAAGTGGCTTGAACAACTTTTATACACACGCTTCAGTGGCAGCAGGGTTTATGGTGTCACTCTCACAAGGAGAGACTGGTTTGAGTTCCAGTTTGGTATACTGAAAGTGATTTTTCTGAAATGGTTTCCTACTCTCCCTACAAACAAATGTGGATAGGGTATATTTTCTCTAAATTTTACTTTCCTCATCTTTACTCCATTAGCATAATTATCATATATGCATGTAACCCACAGGTACAGTTGTATGGGGGGGGGGGGACCTATACATTTATACGGCAAACGTTATGTTCTCACACACTTTGGAGGCTGAATAGACTAAGATGCTACTTTTGCCGTATACTTGGTTATTGAGGATGGGGAGATCAGGGTTAGATCCTGCCCAGGTTCATTGAAGATGGTTTTTCCTAAATATGTTATGTATACATTTTTTTTTCAGGTGGTGACTATATTCTTGGGGACAGTGCATATCCATGCCTTCCCAACTTATTAACTCCCTATAGAGACAATGGCCATTTGACAAGACAACAAAGACACTATAACACAGTGCATAGTTCATGTAGGATTGTGGTAGAACATGCCTTTGGCTGGCTGAAGCAACGCTTTCGTCAACTTTACCACCTAAAGCTTCGAAATATGAGAAGGATGGTGGAGCTTATCCATGTGTGCTGTGTGTTGCATAACTTGGCAGATGAAGATGATCTGACTCATCTTGAACCACCTGCGATGGATAATCATCCTGATGCTCAAGTTCAGATTGCCAACCAAGTGGATGCATTCCCAATATTAAATGATAATGACCCGAGTGATAATGTTAATGGAAATCAATTGAGAGACGAAATATGTGGTAATCTCTGGCTTGAAAGAACACTTTAAAAACTTTCACTTATTTTTTTAACTTCATGATCTAATTAAGGGGGTTTTCCATATACTACATTAGGCCTATGCTATTCCTTCCTTCCCCCACTTGACATACATTAACAATTCTAATATTACAACACAATATGACAGAACGTCCCTTCCCACTGAGCATTTGTTTAAATATAATTATGAATCAAATCCTAAGTCACGCAGAGATCCTAAATTTTCTAAACAAGTACTATTAACAACTAATTTTACAGTCTAATTTCAATAAGAGACTTTTAGAGAGTACTAACATTTAATTTTCTGCAATCAGCATACATTGATAACATTTTATTGTATCATTATTGTTATTTTATAAGTAATGATAATATCTATCAAAAGTGACAGCTGCAGATCACATGACATGATGTATGAATAAGTGAAAGTAGATCTAGTATTTTCTAGTGGTCAGTTAAGGCCCTTCCTATGAACATTTATTAGTTCCCTGCTGAATCATGGGTTATTTACTGGCGGTATATACCTTATCACTTTTGGAATTTGCATCTAATCAGAAGACACCGTCTCAACATCAGTTAATTGTGAGCTTAGGAGAACCATATTAAACCAAAGTATTTTATTTCATATTTTTTATAAATGATAGCTGATATCATGACATAAGTGTTCTGATAGATTTACTGTTTTAATATACAAAATAATTTTTAACCACTGTCAGACTATATTAATATAGTGCAGTGGTTCCCAACCTTTTTTCGCTGGTGTACCCCTTGACAGCTCATTTCCATAAATTGCACCCTTAATATTAGCAAAATTTCAATATATATTTAACATACAATTAATTAATTTATTAATACTTATAAAACTGTTGGTGACCTGGCGGTCTAGGGGTAAGGTGTCGGACTTCTGTGCTGGGGGTCCAGGGTTCAATCCTCGATCCCGGCACAGATTTATCTGATTGCCAAACCCTTCCTTCACCTCTGACAAGTCGTGTATTAACCACAACTTGTGAATGTGTGGAATGCCAGGCCTCAACCGTGGTTCGGATCCCACGTTAAACTGTAGGTCCTACATTTCATCTCACAATCACCCTACCACTACACATTAGCGTAAGTGCTTATAACCCGAACGGGTAGTAAGACGCGGTGATAATAATAATATTAAACTGTACATTTAATATCTAAAGATATGTCTAAATTTAGCCAATTACACTATTCTGTTCCTATTATAATCAAGTTAAAAAGGCCCTGAAGCTTAAGGATTATAGGTTTATGTGATAAAGATATGTATTTAGCCACTATTACATGATAAAACAAAAATAGACTAATGTACCAAATATAATTCATACTCAAATTTCAATTTTTTTATTGTCCTTTTAAGGTCCAGTTAAATACACAATTTTAGATAAAATTATATTTTAGACTGTATTATTATTGTTCTTGTATATATTGTTAGATTTTTGGATGTAATAAACTAATCAAATTAATAATGCAACTGTATTTTACTATAAATGTACTAAATTATTTTGTGTTTGACAAACCTTATAAATATTTTATCAACTCTCTTGCTATAATTTTTTTTCCACATAAATTGGGTCTATAGATACAAACACTAAAAACAAGCAAAATTGAAGTAAAATAAAAATAACGGTTTACATGTTCACACAAATTATAATACAAAAATTACCAGTTTATTGTTATATTTGGAAGAAAGTACAAGAAAGCAGGGTTCGAAAATATATTTATATACATATCAAAATATCAGATGTATTTTGTAAAATTATTCAATTCAATATAATTAATATATACACACCCACAAGTGTAAATGTTTGTGTAGATAATAGTCAAATAGGCTACATGTACACATCAATACTCGGTTGGGTGAACTGGGGGTGGTTTTTCCTAAATGGTTTCCCACTCTCTCCACACAATTGTGGGTGCACTTCCTCTGAATTACACTACCTCTTCCCTAACCCATTCGTAAATTGGCGAATAACCTTAAAAGGTCATAAGATTCGGTGCTAAAGAAATTAATTATTAACTAATCAAACATTAAATCTTCAATGTTTTGTTGACGATTTAGTGATTTGGATGTCAGAAAAAGGCAAACATCTCAACAATCTACAACAATAAATGAGCACTCAACAACTCGTCACCCGAGAATGCAAGTGTTCTATATCCAATTTTCCACTTTTGTGTAAAAGAGTATTGATGTTTGACCTTGTGTATAAAACCAATGTTACTAGATAACTTGAGTTTGTATCTTCTTAAGTAATTATGTAGTAGTCTCAATTTCATCACGGGGAATCATATGCATTTTAAATAAACGTAAACACCAAATATCTAACAATTTTGGAGAACACTTTCATTACTGGGTGACCAACTGTTCACACAAATCTAACTAGTTTTTTTTTTTTTTTTTTTTTTTTTTTTTTTTTTTTTTTTTTTTTTGCAGATTCTGTATTATTAACCGATTTCTACCAAGTCAATGGATGGATAGTTCGGAACTTATTACCAAACAAATATGAGGGGAAGTGCAAATTGGCTGTTGATAAAGAGCCTTAACAATTGGGATAAATTGGATGTGAGAACTTTAACAAGTGGGTTAAATATAAAAAAAAATCTTTAAAAGTTTCGGAAGTTCCTTGATATATATATATATATATATTGTGAAATATATAAACACAACTATCAGGATATGTATCATGATACCTATATGTCTGTTGATAGAACTATATAGCCTCGAACCCTGCAGGAAAGGTGGATAGAAACATATAGGCTAAAAGGGTATGAGTTTGTTAATATGAAATTATAGTGTAACTAATTATTTTACTTTATTTTTAACTAGTTCCTCCAACAATTCAACTTGCCTTTTTAACAATGAGTTCTTTTCTTTTCTCTGTGCATTGGCTTCTTCTTTGAGTTTGTTGCTTGATTCTTGAACAGCTATCAATTTCTTAAACAAGGTTGCGAGTTTAATATTGTGGGATGCTCGCTCTGCACTGTCTTTCTGTATGCATTCATTTTGGGAAGAAACTTCTTCCCTCAAGCGATCCAAAACTAATGCCGTTTTGCCATCTCTTTGCCGCACCTTTAATTTCTTGCTGGGAGGGATGGGAGCCTTTACTACATTTTTGTTAAAATTAGTATCAACTAATATAGCTTCATCTCTTGGTTTATCCTCATCACTTTGTTCAGGCAAAGAAATTCCTACTTGACTGTATATCTCTTCTCTTGAAACAATTCCATTTTTCCCAGACACAACCATGGGAACAATATTGTGCCGCTCAGAAAACATTTCAATTATTTCCTCTTCATATTGGATTCTCTTTCTTCCTCTACCAGTCTTATTTTGGTTATTAACAAAATTTTTCATTATTCTCTCCAGAGTTTTGTACCGATTGTGAACTTGAGCATCACTGACCGAGTACCCAAATTCTCGAATTTTGTTTGCAACATAGATTAACTTCTATTTAAGGGTGCTGAATTTACAATTGTTTTGATTCTTTGTACTTTTGTAAATTTCAAAAAAAAGTTTTGAAGCTGCATCGTCCCAAAAAAAGTCTGTTGCTTCCCGAGTCAGTGTTTGTGGTGATGGTGATGATGATGGTGGTGGTAATACTTTTTCTTGACTCGGTGATTGTGATGCTATTATTGGTTGTGGGGGTGGTGCCAAGTGAACCACTGATGGTGATACTTTTGGTTGTGGGGGTGGTGCCAACTGAACTACTGAAGGTGATGCTATTGGTTGTGGGGGTGGTGCCAACTGAACTACTGAAGGTGATGCTATTGGTTGTGGGGGTGGTGCCAACTGAACCATTGATGATGATGCTTTCTGTTGTGGTTGTTCTCCATAAGGCAGTGATAGTGGAAGTGTAATAGGATGTTTCGCCGATGTTGTGTGAGGTGAGTCAAGAACTAATGTCACTGGATTTCCATCGATTGTACATTCCATTAGTGGTTGGTTAAAATCCAATAGATCTAAAGAAATATTTAGATAATCCTCATCTAAAAGAAACAAACAAAATGAATCCTAGCAATTATCTCAATTAAGCACAAAAAGTAGAATTTATATTCAGTTTTAATCTTCTTTTTAATATTAACAATTCACTGGTCGAGGGGAACCATTCTCACTTTATTATATTATTATTTAGCACCGCGTCATACTACTCATTTGTGTTAAACGCTTAAGTACAAATTACGCTAATGCAGTAGGAGTTGGGAAGATTGAATTAGAGGACGTGAACCCACATTTGCGTGGAGGAAGAGTGGAAAACCATTTAGGAGAAACAACCCCTAGTTCACCCGACCGAGATTCGAACCTCGATCTCCCCATCCTCAGCAGTCCGGCTCAACATGATTGGTGCGTTAGCCAACTACAACTAACTACTCGTTCGTTGACAAGTGAAACTTTTGTCCTAGTATGAATAGTAGCCTATTTATGAAGTATACTTAAAATTCGATTTTTAGAAACTAATGTATATTATTATAAACCTGCAAGATAAGGTCTTCAAAATTGACTTGTTATTAGACTGTGAACACTCCTTTATAAGTAATTTTTTGTGGACTGATTTGAAGGAGGTTATGTTAGTAGTAAAACAGATTTTCACAAGATAATTTTTGAAAGAGTAAGTATCTAAGTAAGCCTAATACAAAAAGTATAGTTATAATGAATTTATTAAATATTATACGCTAATCTTTTGTAAGTGAGAGTATTAATTAAAATAAGTACCTAACTAATGGAAGTAAAGGTATAAAGTAAATAAAGAATAGCCTTATAGGTACCTTCTGTAATAAAAGTCACCGAATTGTGTTGTTCATTTATTACAATTTTTTTTTTTTTTTCGTCTCTTACTATGTGTGCAAGCATGTTTTTATGATACACATCCAAATATTAAAAAATAAATAAATTTAAGTCTTGTTAGATTTAAAAATGGCGCGCGTAGGTTTTTTTACTTCTTCTTATTCTTTTTCAATTCCTAACCCACTCCACTCACTCCTAACCGAGAGGTGGAGCAGGAAAAGCAGTTCTATCTGCCACGGGTACAGTTACTTCAGCGAAACGAACAGCCAGGAAGTGAGGTTACACCGGCGAATCGAACGATAAAGAGTAAGAAAGTACTGATAGAACTTTTCTAACAAGTCGAAACGAACAAAGATAATATTTAGCACCGCGTCTTACTACCTGTTCGGCACTGATCAGGATAACACGAAAGATCTGTTAAGTCTATGTTAAAATGTTTTTATGGAGTTTTCCGCATTTGTGCTACTATCTAGATAAATATGTGAGCACTTTTGTTTTATTAAATAGCGGTCTCGGTGGCTCAGTAGGTATTTTAATTGCGTAGCACTACTATTATTACTATTATTTTGATTTTATTTTTACTATTAGTTGTTCTGCTAACCCATTTCACTTGAACAATTTTTTTTTAAATATTTTTAAGACCAAATGAATTTAAATAAATATTGGTTTCTACAAAAATTATTTACATTGGGTCAATATTAAGTTTTTTTAATAAAATCTGTTCAAGTGAAAATGGTTGGCACAATATAGTTCTTTAACCATTTCTAGAAAAACTAGAATCAACACATCAAGTTTAAATTAATGTTTAAGGAAATATAATTAAAAAGCAAACTAAGTTTAAAATAATCTATATTTATTTAAAAATTTAAACTTACACATTTTTTCACAAAGTACACAATATTTTTCAAATACAAATAAGTGTACATGTCTTAATATAAAAAAAATAATCCCAATTAAAATCACCATCTATGTTTATTTATTTGGCATGAACATAATATTAACATGAAGAAAATCAATCAAGTAGTATTATTATTATTATTAGCACCGCGTCTTACTTCTCGTTCGGGTTATACGTAAGGGTGATTGTGAGATGAAATGTTTAACGTGGAATCCTGACATTCCACACATTCACAAGTTGTGATTAATACAAGTCTTGTCAGACAGAGGTGAAGGAAGAGTTTGGTAATCAGATAAATCTGTGCCGGGACCAAGGATTGAACCCCAGACCCCCAACACAGAAGTCCTACACCTTACCCCTAGACCACCAGGTCACCGATAATCAAGTAATAAAACAACTGTTAACCATTTTATTTAATTAGCGATAAAATAGTTGTTTCCAACCAATTGCTCACTCATTTGTTTCAGGGCTGGGGAGGTGGGGGTTGAAATGTCTGTTGAGTTAAATTATTTAAAGAGGTTACAATGGCGTTAGAGAAGGTGTAAAATTCAAAGAGAAATTAACAATTATAAAACCTAATTTACTGCAGTTAAAACAAGTAGGCTATCGACAGGTGTGCAGTCTTTATTGTATGCTCGTTTGGTTCGCCGGTGATGAGGTCGGGATTCAAATACCAGTCTGGTAAACTAGCTGTAAATTTTCTTAAGCATTTCTACCCTCCCCTTCCATGCAAAAAAGGGTATATTTAAACTAAATTATACCTCCCCCACCAATGTAATAAAATGAGCAAAGCCTTGAAGGGTAGAAGACCGTTAAAAAAGACATTAAGACAAAGTTAATTTGAACACTTCTATGTTATCAAGGAATCACAAGGATACCATGGACAAAAAATGAGGTCAAACCTTGAAAACATTCGGAAACCAATAAAAATAAATGGTACGGAACCCCGCAGTATCGCTTTACAACTAAAACTCATAAAATTGTATCAATAGACTATATTCGCCAATATCTCAGAAACTGTTGGTTTTAGAAAATGTCAAATTAAAGTTTTTTATTTTTAATAGTACTACAATTTTGCAATGATAAGTTATTTAGTATCTCAAATAGTTGCAGAAATACGAAAATTAACGCTTCTGTTAAAAAGTTTTCATGGGAAAATGAAAATAGCCAGTTTTTTCCTCCTTCAGTAAACTACCCTTAATTTTAGGGGTAGATATCCAAATCCAAAAACCTCTCAGGTCAACCCTATGAAAACCCTAGATACCAAGTTTTTAGCTCGATCGGTAAAATAGTTTAGGGTCTAGTTGGAGGTACAGACAGACCGACTGAAATTCAAAATCATTTTTTCAGATCCAGGGAGTTATGAAACGTCAAGATTCATCAAAATCTTGAGTTCGATTTTTTTTTATGATCGCCATATTTTCTCTACCTGTAAGATAGCGAGAAAGTAAAAAGAGAGTATCAATCCTCTAATCTTCAAATACAAGTGAGTTAGATGTCTATTTTTGAGGATTGTTTGAGATAAATTTGTTAAATACTTTTGCTTAATCCTTGGAAAGTCTTTATCAAGTAAAGATTGAGAAACTCTTAGTTCCTGAACTATTTTCAACTGTATTTGGCACAAACTTTCACAACATACTGGGCTGATCTTAATCAGTAGGTATTTAATTCTAAATCCCTTGAATGTTGAGTTAATTTTTATAGAGTCAATACATGGTTTAAACATTTTTCATGTTAAGTTTTTTTTTTAATATATTTTTACTTGGTAAGTTAGTTTGGGAGTACGTTTTTTATCACTTCGGGAATTGTTTTGTATGTAGCTCTAGTTCGACAAGGAGTTTAAAAAAATTAGTAACAACAGGGTTGCCACTATTTTCTTATTACAAAATTCCTTCTTTTTTCCAGGTTTTCCAGAGGAAATTTTCATTTTTCCAGACACCTAATAGATATTATAAATATAATTATAGGGACATAAAATTTTGTTTTAAAGAAAGTTTTAGAAATGAAAGAGTGGTAATTAAACACATGTTTAAAAATTATTTTGAAAACAGATGAGAAATGAATGACATACATTTTCTAGAAAGAAAAATTGATTATATTTGCTGTATGCCCTAAACGGAATGAAATAAGAAAAAAAGTGTAAATACCAAAAATACTTTTTTTTTTAGTTTAAATGTGGGGGCCTATCTACAATGTCTTACTTGATTTAAAAACATGTTAACCAATCTTAATTATTGTATATGTACTGTAGGCCTATAGACTAAGTAGCCCACACAAATCGTGAATAATAATTTACAATAATGAAATTAGCATGTGATTTCCCTCGCTGATTCAGGTGCATTTTCTCTAATAAACCGCCACCCTCATCCCTACCATATTGTAATAGATATAAAAAAAAGTCAACTCTCAATTTAGCGGGGTAATGGAGGGCTACAAAACCCCTTTATAACAATTTCCATGGTAAATCTGCAAACCCATTGAAAACTACCAAATACATTAAGTAACGATACAACACAATCATATATAAATGTATCATAACTATTGCTGAAAAATCAAGCATCAGTAAAATACCCTTAAACAACTTTTTACCACAAACACAATTATTAGGCTTAAGGCCCAAGATACCAATTTTGAAACAAATTGTTAAAGCATGTTTTAAAATATTTTATGTTTTTGAAAAAAATCACTCATCAGTAAACTAGCCCTCAACAATTTATGCTTTATGTACCAGCTTGTCCTGCAGAGGTGTCCGAAATTGACTCGCATCAAAATGAGATGCAAAAGTGTGTGCATAAATAAACTTCTCTCTATGGGCCATCAAGAGTCGATTTTGGGAGACGTCTACCCATTTCAGATACCTGTAAAAATTAACCAATAGTCTAGTGTTTATATTTTATTTCCTCAAACTGTAAACAAACAAATAATTTCTTCTATTAGTATTGCCAATCATGAACCAAATAATAGGCCTACTGTTAACTAGCACTATTGTTTCTTTTTTTTTTAGCACCATGTCTTACTCCCCGGTTGTGTTATATGCCATTAAATTGACTCATAAAAGAATGTATTGCCTATACTTTAGATAAATATAAGTTTTAATTTTTTAGGCACAACTTTATTTCCCCTCGATAAGACGGACTTTTCATAACTCGAACAGACCCCCGACCCCTTTAGTATGAGTTATCGAGCATTGACTGAATTTCATAATTTAATTAAAAATATGTAATTTATATCAAAGAGATTATGTTTTGTTCCTTTGGGATGGTTAATAATAATAAAAATGTTAACTGTTATAATATATTAAAATACTTTTTCCTTAATATATGTAACTTAACTATAGAGATTAATTTTACCATTTTATTTTAATATCATAGTAACCATACTATCTTGTGTGTATTTATATTAAAAAATATAAATAAAATAAAAAATCCCACCACACTACTGTACTGGTGTACTATTTAGTGAGCCAGGATTCACAAGGTAATCATGCTTAATTAATAACTGTATCATACTCGGCAGTTAAAAAATATAATAAACATAAATAAGATTACCTCAATTTGTCCCATGTTGGAAATCGGAAAAATGTCAAGCCAGGATTTATCATGGAAGATCCGTAGCACCTGTCCCAAAGCAATTGTGGACGACTAGCATTGTTTTTATATTAACGTAAATAAAACTACCAAGTGAGACTGAGATACGCTAATTATAAATTCCACTGTCAATACAAGTCAAAATATAAATATTCAAATACAAAAAACCAAACATATAATAAACAATTGAAAATTAACACTAATTACAAAATATTAACTAAGGAGAAAACATCCTTGAAAATAATACAAATGAATTTGAAAACGCAAAATAAGTCAAAAGGAGACCAATCTATATAACAAAAATATAGTTTAACTAAAGAACACAATGAAAAATATGTTAAGATGGAGTTAAACAATGAGTCAAATACTTGTAATGTGTTCGGTGGGTCTAAAATTATTTCAAAATTCACATGATGAAGAAAAATAAATATGTATTTAATAAAAATTAAAATTTATGTTGAAAATAAATACATTTTCAATACAGGAAAAAATAGAAATAAAGGATTTTTAATTAAAATTAATGAAAAAGAGTCAAATATATTTCGACTGGTGCGAGCTCTAGACAAATATGTGAGCACTACATGAAGAATATAGGCAAGGGGGAGCAGGGAAGAAACATCATACAAAATTTTACTATCCCAGTGTCAACCCCATGCCCTTGCCTATATTCTTCATGTAGTGCTCACATATTTGTCTAGAGCTCGCACCAGTCGAAATATATTTGACTCTTTTTCATTAATTTTAATTAAAAATCCTTTATTTCTATTTTTTCCTGTATTGAAAATGTATTTATTTTCAACATAAATTTTAATTTTTATTAAATACATATTTATTTTTCTTCATCATGTGAATTTTGAAATAATTTTAGACCCACCGAACACATTACCACCCTGGTGGAAAAGCACAGGACAATACCATAGTAAACCAAGGAAAACCATAGTTGGTTTTGTATGGTTCTTTAAGGTCCAAGGCAAACCAAGGAAATCCAGACCATTACTCATGTGTGGACTGCTACGGATTTGTCAGGTTCTCCCATGGACAGAGAATACCAATGGGAACCAGACATTGTCTGGAACAGTCGGGGTCTGTGGTTTTAAATGGTTTTCTTTGGGAAGTGGAAAACAAATGCAAACCAGATTTTGTCTGGAACACTTTGGGTCTGTGGTTTGATCTGTTTCTTGATGGTATGATCCAAACCATTGCAATCCAGACTTGGTCTGGAACACACTCGATCTATGATTGGATCTGGGTTTCTTTGAGACAAAACAAACCAGTTCAAACCAGACTTTATCTGGAACACTCTTGATCTGGGGGTTAGTCCGGGTTTCTTTGGAACAGAAGAAACCAATGCAAACCAGACTTTGTCTGGAACACTTTGGGTCTGTGGTTTGACCTGTTTCTTGATTGTATGAGCCAAACCATTGCAATCCAGACTTGGTCTGGAACGCTCCATGTCTATGGTTATATCTGGTTTTCCTTGAGACAAAACAAACCAGTGCAAACCAGACTTTGTCTGGAACACTCTCAATCTCCGGTTTGGTCTGGGTTTCTTTGAGACAGAACAAACCAGTGCAAACCAGACTTTGTCTGGAACACTCTTGATCTGGAGTTTAGTCCGAGTTTCTTTGGGACAAAAGAAACCAATGCAAACCAGACTTTGTCTGGAACACCCCGAGACTTTGGTTAGGTCTGGTTCTTTTTGAGATGGGCCAAACCTATATGAACCAGACTTTATATGGAACACTTCGTGTCTGTGGCTTAGTTTGATTTTCTTTGTGATGGAAAAAACTAACGCAAACTAGACTTTGTCTGGAGACTCTGTGACTGTGGATTTTAATGGTTCTCTCTGGGACGAAACAAACCAATGTAAAACAGACTTTGTCTGGAACACTCTGGGACTGTGATATTTTCTGGTTATCACTAGGACGGAACAAACCAGTGCAAACCTTACTTTGCTTAGAACCCTCTGGTATTTTTTATTTTCTGGTTTACTCCGGGACGGGCCAAACCAATACAACCCTGACCTTGTCTGGAAAACTCTGGGACTATGATTTGGTCTGGTTCTTTTTGGGGCTGAATAAACCAATGCAGACCAGATTTTGTCTGAAACATTCTGGTACTGTGGATTAGTCTTGTTCTCTTTGGGACGTGACTAACTAATACGAACCAGACATTGTCTGGAACACTCTGGGTCTGTGGCTTAGTCTGGTTCTCTTAGGTACTAAACTAAACAATGGAAACCAAACTTTGTCTGGAACACTCTGGTACTGTAGTTTTAATGGTTCTCTTTGCGACAGGCCAAACCAATACGAACCAGACTTTATCTAGTAAACTCTGGACTGTATTTTTTCTGGTTTCCTCTGGGACGAGCCACACAATTTATACAAACCAAGATTTGTCTGGAATTGTAGTTTTTTTCAGGTTTTCTCTGAGACGGGTCAAACCAATACGAATCAAACTTTGTATGGATTACTCTTGGTGTAGGGTTTAGTCTGGTTTTCTCTGGGACAATCCAAACCAATACTAAACAGACTTTGCCTGGAACAATCTGTGGCTATGGTTTGACAGCCCAAACCAACACGAGCCAGGCTTTGTCTTGAAACCTTTGGAACTGTATTTTTTTTCTGGTTTTCTTTGGTACGGGTCAAACCAATACGAAACAGACTAATATATAATTGCCTTTAATATTGAAAGGTGTGAAGGCTTGTTTTTAAAAAAAATTAATCTCACAGGAACTTAAGCAGAGAATTGTTGCCTACATAGGCCTACCCATATAATTGTGTGGGTTGCTTCTCTAACACTAGACAACAACGTTTATTACGTCATATTGATGCTAATGGTGATAAAAAAATTAAAAAAATACTTTTTATTCTTAATTATATGATTTAATGTGTCTTCATTTTCATAACATGTTTCCCAAGTTGTTAGCCTCCATTTAGTAGTCCTTGGTATACCTTGCCTGGTCTATAATTTGGTTCCAAATATTGCTTTTTTTAAATATACGTCTAAATAATAGAAACATATTTTAACGCATGGTTATTCAGAATTCAGAATAAATATCACTCACGAAAAGCTATTTATAATAATAAACGTGTCCAAGCTTCAATGAATCAAATTTGGGTTAGCTCATAACCTATATAAGATTAAGAAAGTACGCGAAAGCAGAAAATGAAAATAATCATACCAAGTACACAGCCAATATGATTAAAGCTCAAACAAAACATAATAATGAATGAAGTACAACCATGAAAGGAGGGAACACAAAACAAAATTAATGTTATTAATTTATTTATTATAATCACACTATATTCATTTTGACATTAATGTAGGGGAGATAAAACAAACCATTTAATTATATATTATTAAATGCTAGTTGAAAAAAATTCATTTAGGACGACATTTTCACAGTGATGTTGGTATGACTGTTTACCCAAACGTTAAGATTTCAACCGTTATGAATTTCTTAACATCAGCCATCAACGTTCTTTTTGTCTTGAGATTTCAAAAGCGTGCCCTATTGCTATAAAAGTTTTTTTGCGTAAAATATTTAATTGGGTAAGATTTTCAAATGATCTCCATTTTGAAATAGAAATAAAATATATCTAAGATCTAAACGGTGAGGATGGAACTATTAAAGAAAATAAGGTTTGCCATGTAGTACTATTTATATAAAATCTTAGTCTGAAGAAATACAGTAGGGGAAATCATTGGCCTAAACAACTTAAGAATTATGTGTAGGGTGATGCAGTGGCGTCACTAGGGTCGGTGTCTCCCTTACAATTATTAAAATCAAGCTTACTATCAATTTTAATTTTTGTATAATGTGAACTAATGCAAGTGTAAATTGTTTAAATGTAATATTTTTTGGATTATATGAATACTAACACCCATTGGCGAGTATCGAGTACTAGCCAGAAGAAAATTTCTGTGAAAAGGAGGCTTAGAGGAGGTAGTTAGCCAAAGCTATTTCGCGTAATCCTCGCCCATTTTTACTTAGTCTTTTCTAGAAACTATTCGGAATAGTTTTTATCAGGCAAATGTTAGAAAATTACACACGTCTAGAAGCTATTTGGAGTAGTCCTCTCCTGGCAAATTTTTAAAAATGTGTCGATATAAGCTATTTGGAGTGCTCTTCATTTGGCAAGTCTTTGAAACTTAAATGCCTCTAGAATGTATTTGAGGTAGTCTTTGATTAGCAAATTTTTGAAATTTTTAATGACTCTTAGAATATATTTTGAGTAATCTTCAATTGCCAAGTTTTTGAAAATTAAGTATGCCATGAAATTACTTGGAATAGTGTTCGCTTGACAATTTAAAAAAAAAATTAGATAGCCTCTAAAAGGGGTGATCTTCACTTGAAAACTATATTACTCTTACAAGCCTGCAAAAGGTATTTATTTTAAATTTGTATTAACCTAATTAGTGCCAACTAATAGAGAAAATTGACAAGTTACAAAGTTTTTTATTTAGTTTTTAATTTTATTACAGGTAGGGGAGACCTTGGAGTAAATTAAATTAATTCCTAAGGGGGGGGGCCTTGTCCGTCGGGACAACGAAAGATATCCCACTGGGCCGATTCCATTTGGATTGCCACCACTACTTTTTAAAGCTATCCATTAAATTCTAAATGATTGTTTTTATTAAATTTAATCCACCTCAATGGTGTAGTTTGCTAACACGCTTGATTCTTGTTGAGCTAGACTGCCGAGAACAAGGAGATTGAGGTTTGAATCTCGCTCGGGTGAACTTGGGGATGGTTTTCCACTCTCCTTCCACACAAATGTGTGTTCATTTAATCTACATTCAACCTTGCAAACTCCTAGCCCATTACTGTAACTAGTACTAATGTGTACAACCCGAACAGTTAGTAGGGCATGATGCCAAATTAAATAAAAATTAGATTTTAATTAAATTTAAGTGTGGAAGTGCCCTAAATACATCATTTGTGAAGATATATTATACGATGACATTAACTGTAAGACCTTCCCATTAGACCTATGACGTTGAGATTTTTCAAGCAGGTAGCCCCTAGAATTCAAAATGGTGAAAGAATATTTGTTGACCAAAAATTTCCTTGGGTGCTTACCTGTTGTTTTATTGTGTTGTTTACAGGCTAAAACAATTTCTTAAACCAAGCATTAGTTTACTCATTACTGACTGTTAGTAGCTTTGTAACCCACATAAGTAGCAGGTGGAGGATCGGTTTAAAAACTTATGTTACATATTTCGAAAATAGACTGGGGAATTGTGGGTGGTTTTTCCTAAATGGTTTTACACATCTTCCATGCAAATGTGGGTTCACGTCCTCTAAATTCAACCTTCCCAATTCCTAATCCATTAGCATAATTAGTACATAAGCGTATAACCCGATTGGGTAGTAAGATGGGGTGCTAAATAAAAATAAATATCTTAACAATTTAGAAGCATTTTTGAGCATGTCGGAATAGAGTATATTACATCATCAAGTACTGCTTCCAGCCTTGAATGGGTCTTTTTAAGTATATTTACTGATGTTTAAAGTGGACTAAATAGTGACTTAACTATCAATTATGTACCTGAAAAAATCAGCTACCCATGTTTTATTTCAAAATATTGTGTACGCCAAAATTGAAGTCTAAAGATTACAACAAGGATCTTTGTCCTTAAAATCCCCATATTTTGAGTTTTATTATTTATTTTGTGATGTGATATTAGCTCATTTCAATGCTTTTTTAACCATATTTGTGGAACTTTGTGACTAGGCTTGATGAAAAAGGTTTCTAGATTTAGCCTCCCTCTAACTAAATACATTACTTTTATTAATAGGCTCCCAACAGGTGATACTGAAGATATAAACAACCTGTGGTATTTGATCTGCATAGTGACGAGAAGCTCCCTTCAGTAAGTACCGCTGAACCATTATTAATTAATAACACAAATATTACAATATACATTTATATCAACGAAAACGACTACGGCGAATAGAGAATAGACAATCATACAAAATCTGATATTATAAACAGAAATCATCCTATCTACACACCTCAACATCTTTAAAATTTACATTAAAGTTACAAACTCCATATTTTAATACAAAGCAAAGTATTTCAAAAAAATCAATGGATTTGTAATACAAGGAAACACTAATACAGGCAAATCGGTGATCATAAGGTTACTTACACATAACATGGAACCAACTCTCATAAGCTGTGAAAGAGATAGAACTGGCTTCCACTATGATCAGCTTCCTTCAGCAACATGTGCACTATTAATCGACAACACATCCGTAGGGACCTGGAAACTACTACTAGAAGGAGCGACTGTACCTACAAACATTAAACATTCAGACAAAGTAGACATAAAGAGACTTCCAATATACCTGACAACAAACAACCCACTAACTACATGGTGCGACGACAATAAAATTGCCCCAATAAATAAACACATTTTAAGACATGAATTCAATAAAACCATACAACATTACAATACAAATACAAAAGATTTCATTAAAGCACCACAACACAACCTAACCAGAATTGACTTTACTGAAGAAATATAACAACTTGACTGAATACACAAATTTTACAGGTACCATGGAAGACATGACTAACGTAGTACACAAAAAAAGAAAAAGGGACGGTGACACCAGCAAAGGAGTAGGATTTGGACAAACCCAATAGTCATCTATACAAGACGGATATGGAGAAAACATCAAACCAACTACAGACGGTTTAATGTTCCCCATATCACGATATGCAAAAGGTAAAGTGATAAAATGCAGGTGGTACGATCTCGAATTCACTGATAACCAAAAACCAGTTATTTTAACATTTCATACCTTTCATTTTTGGATTAACGGAGGAAAAGATGACACAAACAATAGGAGTATTTCTGTTTTTAATACATTATCTAGTGTCATGTTAGGTATGAACATGTACGACTTTCAATTCAGGATAACAAACCAAGCAACACTAAGAAAAAGACTTCTAACTCAAGGTAGTACATCATACACTGTATATGACTTTGAGAACATCCCAAAATGTAATGGTTGTAACATCAGTAAGAAGAGAAGTTGAAGAAACATTCACAGCTAAATAGTTATTATTCCCATGGAAAAGAGTAACAGACACACTACAACAAAATTACACAAGTGATAATTTTAAATATGAAGAAATAGCAACAGGTCACTGAAAAATGTTTAATGTTAAATCACAATGACTGAGTGCAAGAAAATTCTACGACAAATACACAATAAATTAAAATTACTTTTATTATATGATACCAGGAATAGACTGAGTTAATACAAACATGAATCAATGGTCGGTTTCTTCAAAAACAGAAGATTACATAAGAAAATACCAAATAAGAAACTATGTAGATAGACCAGCTATCTACCTGACAAGTTCTAAATTTAAAAGTGAAGACACAACTATGAAATTCT
Source organism: Timema cristinae (assembly GCA_039000515.1). Taxonomy (NCBI): domain Eukaryota; kingdom Metazoa; phylum Arthropoda; class Insecta; order Phasmatodea; family Timematidae; genus Timema; species Timema cristinae. Next base: position 18,747 of record JBCFYV010003414.1, read on the forward strand.
CTTACAGAATTAAACTAGAAACTAAATTTCAAATACAACAGACTACTACTACCACCAGACACAAAAAATGACCAACCATTCGCAATAAATACATATAGCTTACCGGTTGGTCAAAAATTAACAACAGGTGAACTAAAATTAGTATTCTTGCCTAAATCAATTACAACATAAATGTATCTAAACTGGAACAAAATAATGTCTCCCAGTACCTACAGGTAAAAAAGAGGGCCATGGCAGGGCTTAAGCAGGCAGTTCCCTAAGCGCTCAACATGGATCTATGTACGTCTACAAATCTATCCAGTTATCAGATAAAAACACATTAGAAGAAAACACAACAAGATCTCCATGTCCTCCTACAAACTGATGACCGGACCCTGGCTGGCATCGGCATAGGGGGGTCCAGCTCTATCGTGTGGGGGTATAGCCACTATGTGACTGCAATCATTGATTGCATACCCCACACATAATGGTGGTCCCCTGGCAAAAGGAGCAAACCATTTTAACCTGGAGGCTGATTATCTGAGTAAATTAATTGTTTGTGCCCAGGTACAAGTGTAGTCCATTTTTTTGAGATTCATAATATAACTTCAAATATTGAACCAAACTAAACAATTAATATTGTATTATATTCTTCAAACTGTAGTGATTATAATGATTTGTAAAATAATATGTTGTGCTGATTACCTCCGTGGCTAAAATTCTTTAAGTTAGAAAATAAAAATTTACTTTTGAAGAACAAATTCAGTAAAATTCTTAAAACTTAACCAAATAAACTTTGATTCACACCAAAATTGAGTGTTAATTTGCGAACAGGCTAACTTGAATATGGCTTAGAAACAAGGGTGGACTGGCACACTGCAAGCAACCAAAGAATACAAATATGACAGCCCTTAAGGTGGTTGTCTTGGTGAGTGACAAAAGTATAAACTTTTGTAAGGCCACATGCTAAATACATTGGTCTGCATACACACATACTTAAACTTTCAATATCTACCATTTCTTTTGAAGTACATATTGTCGTCGCTGACAACTAAAAACGAATGAAATATTCACTCTGGTAAGCTTGTCGGTACAGGGTACCCGTGCGAACCTGCTTTCATTATGAACGGTCCCATCTGTAAACACACTCTCATAATGAGCTGACACAGGAAACCTGCTTTCACTATGAACGGTCCCATATGTAAACACACTCTCATAATGAGCTGACACAGGAAACCTGCTTTCTTTCTGTGCACACCTTAAATCATGGTATGCTCAATAGTCACTACTTTCAATTGGTCAAAGCTAAACAAATCCATACTCAAGTTCATTGTTTCATGAACAATTTTTTTTATTCTAGGTAATCGGACAGGGATACCTTCATCCAACCAAAAAAACTTTAGGTTTAGTTTATAATAATAAAAGTGTTTGTGTGTGAGTGTGTTTATTAGTGTGTGATGCCCAGCCAAATCTATGGCACGCAGAGATCTGAAATTTTTAATCAAGCTATTTTTAACAAATATTTGAAGAAAATATTTTCCATATGGTTTATAATTACATTTCAGAGATACGGGCACTACGGGGGGAGGGCTTTATAATTCTTATACCACAGTGGGTCACGGGCAACGCCGTGACGAGATTGCTAGTATTTAAATAAAAGTGATAACCTTATCACATCTACCAAATCAAAATTCTCATTGTAATGCCAGGATCACGATCAACTGAATGTTAACTTAATGTAACTTAATGTAATGTTCACTTAAAGTTAACTCTATGTGTGATCACAATTCACTTAACTTGACGTAACAACTCGAGCTAAACATATGCATTCTCGAGTATGATCTGTGGTTTTGTACTATTTATAAAGTGATGATCTGTGAATGTTTACAGTTTTCAATCAATATAATAAATATCTATTATTAAACTTTTTGATAAATTTAGTTCCTTATTTTAGTTCAATTATTTTGTTTCAATTTCTGATCACTAGAACTTACGCTAAAGAGTAAACATAATACCAACAAATGAAATACTAAATAGCCCTGTTAACGTCACTCGCATAATGATTGGCTGGTTAGATCACGTGATACCCTTCAAGTAACATAAAGTAAGGTAAAAGACCTCCCAAGACATCTCTTACGTTAAGTTAACTGCAAGTCAACGTTAAGTTAAGTTAAGTTCATCATGATCACTTCCATTTAAACACACGAGGAGGTCCTTTACGTTAAGTTGATCGGGATCCCGGCATAAGCCATTTTAAAAGTCCAATAGTATCACTTCTAGTACTGTGAATGATTTGTTGCAGTCCTTGCTCATACTTTTGCCCAAACTTTCTTGCGTCACATAATTTGGAAGAGCTCATTGGAACTGGAACATATTTAACTGGGGTTTAGATTGATACTGAATATTTTCTAGTAAAGTGTGTTAAGTCAGACAAAGAAACTGTCCCTTTTAGTTAGTAGTTTATTATAATGGTCTTAAATTATTGCCAATAAGTTTGTCTCTTATATTTTAAAGATTCACAGCAAGAAATTGTATAAGAGTACTGTGGAAAGCCAATCAAAATCCCTAGGTTGAATTTATCAGAGTTCTAGTCACCAAAACAAACAATTATGAAGAGGATGCTGATGATGATACCTATTTGAACAAATTTGAGGTTTCCAAAAATTAAAGAGCAAGAACTTACATTTTATTTCATAATTTGTACCTTTAACATATTGGTTTGTGTAGTTTCACCTTTTTGCCATTTCTTTATGCTTAAATGACAGAAACAGGAAGGATGGGGGTTATTAGTCCTCACAGAATGTGGCTGGCAAGAGAACTCTTATTGTATTTCAAGTTTTAAACAAGGAAAATTTCTAATTACAAATATGATAGCCTACATAACAAGCAAAGACTTTACTAAATTATCATAAACCAAAATGGGTTTCTTGATCTATGTACAATTTTTGAATTAGCTAACCTATGCTTATAATCATTCAACATCACTTCCAATTCTTGTGACATCATATTTAGGTTTAAAACATAATTTAGTTTTTTGTTCTTTGAGAAAGATTTGTAGCCATCTGCTTTACATGGGTACCTGAATAGAGTAACATTCCAAATATTCAGAATTTTGGCTACACTATGGGAAAAGTCCCCATATTGTTAATTGCTTTAGTTAAAGCATCCTTAAACACTCCTCGAACTGGTGCTTCATTAGTTTTTGTTTTTTGATTGTATGGAATTATAGCTCAGATCTTTATTAACTTGAAATTGAGGAAAAAATAAATATATAGAGCCAATAATAGTTGAAATAAAAAGAAATCATGGCATAAAGTTAAAGGGCATAAATGGTGGACCTCCAAATATAACAGTTAAAATAAGTCAGCAAATTGTTGTCGGTCTTGGAATAAAATGTCTTAAAAAACCCATCACTTTAATTTTGGAAAAAATTATACGAAGATCCCTTCCTTTTTGTCACCACATTCAAACAATTTAATTCATTCTGCAAGCCACTTTCATTCTCGGCCATTAATATGTTATCATCTGCATAATTATAACATCACTCTCACATTCACATTGTCCATTTGCATACCAACTGCGTCCTCACACGCACTCCTCGTACACTTATCCAAAAATACACTAAACAATCATTGAGACATAACCCAAACTCGTTCAACACCGTGCTCAGTGTCAAACAATTTGCTTTAAACTCCACCCACTCTAAGGCACACTTTACTTCCAACATACACTGCCATAGTTGTATTTACTAATCATGCATTCACACCATACTCCTATTCACTCGATCATACACTTTCTCCAAATCGATATATTAGCAGTACACTTTCTTCTTTACTGCCATACATTTCTCAATCACTTTTTTAACGCAAATATCTGGTCCATGCATCCTCTACCTGGCGTAAAACCGTATTACGCACCCCAAATCTTGTCCTCGGTTTTTTCACGAATTATAATTCTTACATTCACTCTTGTTGCCTTTACCTTTGTACAAAGGAACAATGACGGCATTCTTATTTTCATTAGGACTTTTGAAATTCCAGCACATACATTTAAAAGCTCAAATAATCTGGCAAAAAGTACCTAACCTCCACACGTTGGTATTTCACTTGTAATCCGATCTACACCCACAGCTTTGCCATTCTGTAACACTTTCAAGGCTTTTAACACCTCAGACGGGTGAATGCACCTCAGAGAGTATTTGGCTGTATGCGGACTATTTCTAAGAATGAGGTAGTATAGAAACAGACTAAGATGGCAGTGTATAAAACTGTGTTGCCAACTTTGCTGTATGGCTGTGAAGCGTGAAAGGCGAAAGTAAATGTAGTTGGAAGAAGATATTTAAAAATATGTTTGAAAAAGCTCATATGGAATGTCCATAATGAATGGATGCTGAAAGATTGTGGTTTGAAAGTGAATCCAATGGTCAAAAGGAAGGAGTGAGCCATTTTATTTGTGGTCAAATGTTGTATGTTTGAAAAAGAGAAAAATTAAAAGCTTTTAAGACTCAAATGGCATGTATGAATATGGAGAAAGTTAGAGTGGATCAATAAGTACGAAGTTGTGTGTAAATTATGTTACAGAATTTTCATGTGGGCCTTCCCCCCCCCCCCCCTCCCCAGATACAAGGAGTACCTCGATAAACGAGGGTATTCTAGAGAAGCCAAAGCCACATTTTTATTGAGAATGAACAGTTTGGTTGGTGGGATGATAGCTGATCTTCAGCCCCACCGGTCTCAAAAGCAAAGCTTGCCTGCTGATTAAAAATTTTATGACTAATTTTGTACATGATAACACGTCATTAGAATGCTTCATGGTTGATTTTAAATTACCTATTTTTACTTAGTGGAAAATACCTTAAAAAGGTTATATTTTTTTAAATTAACAATTATTGTTTTGTTTCAGGAATGGTTCCTTTCTTTGCCCACCACCATCGCCCACACAAATAAGTTGTAATTTTAACCCTTCCAATGTTGATGGAAATAATAAGCTTTATCCTTACATGCTCAATTTTTCCCAACTAAAATTATTATAAATATATTTTTATTAGATAAATAATTCTTACTTTACTTTTGTGAAACCTAAGTCAAAAAATATTAATTTTAATGTTTCAATCATAATATGGCATAAGTCAGCATGATTTGCCAACATATAGGTTAGCTACCTCACATAAATGGTCTAACATTTTGTCGTCAAAGAAGAGCCTTGAATATTCTACTGGGGGTGTATCCACATCAGAAAGGATTGGTGTTATTATGAAAGGGTTTGCATCTTCACTATTATCACAATCATTTTCATCACTTGTTTTAAAATAACTAAGCTCACTGTCATTTATATTTGACAAAATATCCCACACTCTTGCCATCGCTTTATTGGTAACTGTGCTGTTTACTTACTTTGGAATGATAAGTTACATATATTCATTACAGTTCCCTGCTGCCATCTACAAAATATTCTATAACACAGAAAAACGAGCGATCGAGGAATGTTCTGTTTTTGACACGTAAAGCATACCGAGTTGTGGTGGAATATATCGTAAATGACACTTGAGCAAATTTTAATTGGCGGAATGTTCCGTAAATGACAGGAAGGTTTAAAAATGCAGACAAATCAATTTGTTTAATTTTTTGTGATAAATTATTTAGTGATTACTATATGAATATACTTCTATTTAATAAAAATTGTAAAATAAATTATATGTATTATTAACCTTTTATTCTTTATCATAATTACATAATGTATCTTTTATTAATCATAATTATAAAATATAACCATAATGCACCTTTCATTCTTAATCAAAATAAAAAAATATTCTATTGACTTCTCTTGTAAATATGTGTTTTTTAATCACTAGATCTCAATTCCATGATTTAAACTTGTGATCCAACTCATACTATAGCAACCCAGAGAGAACTAGTCTCGAACCAGAGTAAAATACCATAGCATCCCAGAGAAAACCAACACGAACCAAAGTAAAACACCATAGCATCCCACAGAGAACCAACATACACCAGAGTAAATACCATAGCAATGCAGAGAGAACCAACATAGACCAGAGTAAAATACCATAGCATCCCACAGAGAACCAACATAAACCAGAGTAAATACCATAGCATCCCACAGAGAACCAACATAAACCAGAGTAAAATACCATAGCATCCCTGAGAGAACCAACATAGACCAGAGTAAAATACCATAGCACTGACTGTGATTTTTTCACCGATACCATTTGATCACCGATACTCCCAGTTACTCGATCTCAAAAGTATCGGTGATTGAGATATCAGTGATCAGAGATACTCCATACTCGCATCGGATGGCAACAGTTACTCGAGCCACGGAGCTAGTATTACTTCCTCAAGACACTAGAGTAAATACTCGCTTCGCTGCCCTTGTTATTCTTTTATTTTTTATTTTCTACCAGATAATTGAGAATCAACCTTATTGACTGGCATGTTTTACGTGCTATTTCTATTTAAAACAATTGATTTCGTAGAGCTCATTTTTCAAAAACAGTATGTTTTGCTTTATCAACTGTATGAAACATCTTAAAATGCATACTTTTGTAATGACTGTACATTAGTCAAGCAACATGAAACCCAGATTAAGCCTTGAAAGATTAGGTAGCGAGTTGTATGTCGATTGTAAATGTCAGTGCCGACAGGAAGAGCTTATGTTAGTCCTTTAAGTATCGAATTCCATTGCAAGCCGCCAAACACCCGAGTAATTAGTTTTCTTTCCAACCAATACTCATGGGAGTATTCGAGTAAATACTAAATATCCAATACTCAATACTCATAAATACTCCATACTAGATACTCGATACTCGGACAGCAGCTAAATACTAGCCTTCACCGTGGTTGGAAAGTGAAAAAATATCGGTCCATCAAAACACTGTGAATACAGGTCACAGTGAAAAATCACTGGTATAAATCACCGATGTTTGAAAATCACAGTCACTGTATTCACTGATATCGTAAAATCACAGTTTCGCCCATCTCTACATCCCAGAGAGAACCAACATAAACCAGAGTAAATACCATAGCAATGCAGAGAGAACCAACATAGACCAGAGTAAATACCATAGCATCCCACAGAGAACCAACATAAACCAGAGTAAATACCATAGCATCCCAGAGAGAACCAACATAAACCAGAGTAAATACCATAGCAATGCAGAGAGAACCAACATAGACCAGAGTAAATACCATAGCATCCCACAGAGAACCAACATTAACCAGAGTAAATACCATAGCATCCCAGAGAGAACCAACATGAACCAGAGTAAAATACCATAGCATCCCAGAGAGAACCAACATGAACCAGAGTAAATACCATAGCAATGCAGAGAGAACCAACATAGACCAGAGTAAATACCATAGCATCCCACAGAGAACCAACATTAACCAGAGTAAATACCATAGCATCCCAGAGAGAACCAACATGAACCAGAGTAAAATACCATAGCATCCCAGAGAGAACCAACATACACCAGAGTAAAATACCATAGCATCCCAGAGAGAACCAACATGAACCAGAGTAAAATATCATAGCATCCCAGAGAGAACCAACATAGACCAGAGTAAAATACCATAGCATCCCAGAGAGAACCAACATAGACCAGAGTAAATACCATAGCATCCCACAGAGAACCAACATAAACCAGAGTAAATACCATAGCATCCCAGAGAGAACCAACATAAACCAGAGTAAATACCATAGCAATGCAGAGAGAACCAACATAGACCAGAGTAAAATACCATAGCAATGCAGAGAGAACCAACATAGACCAGAGTAAATACCATAGCATCCCAGAGAGAACCAACATAGACCAGAGTAAAATACCATAGCATCCCAGAGAGAACCAACATGAACCAGAGTAAAATACCATAGCAATGCAGAGAGAACCAACATAGACCAGAGTAAATACCATAGCATCCCAGAGAGAACCAACATGAACCAGAGTAAAATACCATAGCATCCCAGAGAGAACCAACATGAACCAGAGTAAAATAGCATAGCATCCCAGAGAGAACCAACATAGACCAGAGTAAATACCATAGCATCCCAGAGAGAACCAACATGAACCAGAGTAAATACCATAGCATCCCAGAGAGAACCAACATGAACCAGAGTAAAATACCATAGCATCCCAGAGAGAACCAACATGAACCAGAGTAAAATACCATAGCATCCCAGAGAGAACCAACATAGACCAGAGTAAAATACCATAGCATCCCAGAGAGAACCAACATAGACCAGAGTAAATACCATAGCATCCCAGAGAGAACCAACATGAACCAGAGTAAATACCATAGCATCCCAGAGAGAACCAACATGAACCAGAGTAAAATACCATAGCATCCCAGAGAGAACCAACATGAACCAGAGTAAAATACCATAGCATCCCAGAGAGAACCAACATAGACCAGAGTAAAATACCATAGCATCCCAGAGAGAACCAACATGAACCAGAGTAAAATACCATAGCATCCCAGAGAGAACCAACATAGACCAGAGTAAATACCATAGCATCCCAGATAGAACCAACATACACCAGAGTAAAATAACAGAGTATTCTATTGCAAACAAGGGAATTCTTAAATAAAAAACCAGAGCATCCCACAGTAACCAAACCATTCCAGAGTAAACCAGAGACCCTGAAAGAACCAGACTAACTCTGGTTGTTTCATAACCCATTGAAACCAGAGTAAAACCCAGAACTTGGTTTGATCTGGATTTTCTTGGTTTTATACTTTGGTTTCCTCTTGAGATTTTCACCAGGGCAGTATTTGACTCATTGTTTGACTCCATCTTAACAAAATTTTTCAGGTGACCTGGTGGGCTAGGGTAAGGTGTCAGACTTCTATGCTGGCGGCCGGGGTTCAATCCTCGTCCCGGGAAATATTTATCTGATTACCAAACCCTTCCTTCACCTCTGACAAGACATCTTGTGAATGTGAGGAATGCCAAGTCTCCACCGTGGTTCGGATTCCACGTTAAAAATGTAGGTCCTTCATTTCATCTCACAATCACCATACCATTACACATTAGCGTAAGTGCGTATAACCCGAACGGGTAGTAAGACGCGGTGCTAATAATAATAATAATAATAATAATAACATATTTTTCATTGTGTTCTTTAGTTAAACTATATTTTTTTGTTATATAGATTGGTCTCCTTTTGACTTATTTTGCGTTTTCAAATTCATTTGCATTATTTTCAAGGATTTTTCTCCTTAGTTAATATTTTGTAATTAGTGTTAATTTTCAATTGTTTATTATATGTTTTTGGTTTTTTGTATTTGAATATTTATATTTTGACTTGTATTGACAGTGGAATTTATAATTAGCGTATCTCAGTCTCACTTGGTAGTTTTATTTACGTTAATATAAAAACAATGCTAGTCGTCCACAATTGCTTTGGGACAGGTGCTACGGATCTTCCATGATAAATCCTGGCTTGACATTTTTCCGATTTCCAACATGGGACAAATTGAGGTAATCTTATTTATGTTTATTATATTTTTTAACTGCCGAGTATGATACAGTTATTAATTAAGCATGATTACCTTGTGAATCTGGCTCACTAAATAGTACACCAGTACAGTAGTGTGGTGGGATTTTTTATTTTATTTATATTTTTTAATATAAATACACACAAGATAGTATGGTTACTATGATATTAAAAATAAAATGGTAAAATTAATCTCTATAGTTAAGTTACATATATTAAGGAAAAAGTATTTTAATATATTTATAACAGTTAACATTTTATTATTATTAACCATCCCAAAAGAAAAAAAACATAATCTCTTTGATATAAATTACATATTTTTAATTAAATTATGAAAATTCAGTCAATGCTCGATAACTCATACTAAAGGGGTCGGGGTCTGTTCGAGTTATGAAAAGTCCGTCTTATCGAGGGGAAATAAAGTTGTGCCTAAAAAATTAAAACTTATATTTATCTAAAGTATAGGCAATACATTCTTTACGAGTCAATTTAATGGCATATAACACAACCGGGGAGTAAGACAGGGGCTAAAAAAAAAAGA